>RJWH01003985.1:90000-126309 GCA_004363575.1 Solenodon paradoxus
TGAAAGAAAACCAGTTTCTGTAAGTTTGCCTCAAACATTTACATGGAAAAGCTGTTCGAGCACACAATCCTAGGAACACAGCGGGTGGCTGAATTTGGTTCCTGGTCCATAATCTGTCAACCACACTCCTCGCTTTCATCCATGTTGCTGCAGATGCCCCATTGGGTAGGTCTTTGAAGTTTATCTGAAATTTCCATCACAATGAGTGAGACGACCTCACTTTGACTGTGTCTCACAGGATGGCCCTGAAGAAGAACTGGTGAGACATGTTATGCCCTGAGCACAGGACCTGGCACAAAGCAGCTGCTCCACAAATACACTGCTCTCTCCATCTTCATTATCATCATCAGTGTCTCCTCTGAGGTGGCTCCTGACTGACTTCTTTGCTTGACACACGCAGACACTCAACCAAGGATATTTATTATGACAGCGGCTGGACCGGTGCTTCTTAAGCTGCTATGCAAATCAGACTCAACGTGGGCTTATTTTAACAACCCAAGTGGAGTCTCACCTACAAAACATCTACCCAACCAGGGTAGAAGCTGAGCGCTTGTCTTTTTCAAAAATTCTAAGACAATTGTGATGATGCTAATCGCACACCTGGGGCTGGGGGAGCATGGCTTTAAGGTCAGGTGAGTCAGTCCCCAAACGTGCCCATTTGCTCTCTCTGTTTGTGGTACAAACAGGCGAGGGTGAAGAAGGGACTCCAACCATCAGTCAGTCCTCAGCTAATGTTAACTCAGTCCCCAGTCTGTGCCAGACCATGAGCTAAGTGCTAGGAATACAGCAGGGAAGGAGGCAAAGGTCTTATAATGTGACAGTCCCTCCTCCTCACCTTCCATCCCCTTTCCACGCTTGATTCTTCTTGACCTTCTCATCACCTTGCATCCAAAATGGCTACCGGCTTTGCCCTCTGTGAGCAGAATCTTTGGCATATTTTGTTCATGGTAATCCCCACAGCCCACGGCAGCGCTCATCACACAGCAGTGTGCCCCAGAGACACTTACCCTGATGGGATGGACTCTGCACTCTTAGAGAGCCCTACTCATGGACCCGCGGGGCAGGGCATGCCGCGGACTCCTAGGTCCCAGAACCTAACAGGTGACTCTGCTACCTCCTTGCTGTTTAATCTGAAGCCTTCCCGTTAAGCCCCAACTTTGCTCACTCATTCATTGCCAAGCTGTTTTGAATATTAAAAAGGATAATGTCCAGTGTGTGGACAATATTTAATAAATAGTAGCTCTGTGGGGTTGGCTTTTCCGTTACCTAAAATTGAGTCAACAGAAAATGATCCAGAAATTTTCTGACAGCTCCTAAAGAGACAAACTGAGGAGTAAGTAACACATGGACAACAGCCCCCATCATGCAGTCTGATGACATGAACGCTGTAGGACAACTTGTTTTGAGCTTCTACCATGTGTTGAATGCACAAGGGGCCTTGGGATAAGTGGCCTCGGTCATGGTCCTGCCCCCCAGGAACTTAAGTGTCTGCTGGGAGAACACAGTTGCCCTAGAATCAATACACCAAGAAACACAAGATGCTAATGTTGAAAAGAGCAGGGTGGGAGGCACCTGGCTCATTCAGGGCAATATTGGGAGGGAGTGGATTTGATAGTTTGGCTATTTGAAGAGTCAGGAAGGGGTCCCCTGGACAGGGGCACTCAGGCCAAGCCCTGAACTTGGCAATGGTTTCAGTTAGACCAAGAGGAGCTGACAGCTGGGCAGTGAGGAGGGAAGAGGATGGAGCACAGGAGTAGAGGAGGGGAGGGCTTCTTGTGAGGAGATGGGCAGTAGTACAGGGGGGACCCCCTGACGCCAGCTCTTCTCAAACCCTCATGTGCTCAGAACCCCAAGGCATCTTGTTAAAATGCTGATTCTGTTTCTAGGGCCAGGGGTGGGGCTTGAGCGTCTGCATTTCCAAGAAGCTCCCAGGAGAGTGGAGCTGCTGGCCTATCTGCCAGCTCACCTGTGCCAGGGGAGGCCATGACTCTGTCCTAAGAGCAGGGGCCTTAGATGAGGGTGCTTTTTTGAGTTCCCTGACCTGTAGGGGATGTAGGGGACTCCCCGCTTTGCAGCTGCCCTGGAGCAGCCTGCCTGCCCGCTGGGAATCTTTTGGAGGCTTCAGCTGGAGTTGAGTTTCTTACCCAGTGAGTTTGCAGACACGCGTGTCAGTCGCTGTTGGGGTGGTGTCCCCACAAAACAGTCTGCCTCTGCCCAACAGAAACTGCTGGCTGGGTGCTGCAATTCAGGAGGGAGCGGGAGGCAGTGGGGGGCAGTCCGACCTCTTCCTTTGCAACCACGCAAGGCTCGCGTAGATATCTGTAGACTGATAATCTTCAAAATGGACTAAGCCACACATAGGATGGGAATGAAATCTTAACAGACAGGAATTCATCCTTAAAGGATTAAGGGACCAGGGCTGCTTTTGTTGTTTGTTTCTTTGTTTTCACGGCTGGAGCCTGAGCAGCCCCAGACCTCCCCAAGCAAAGCAGACGAGTGCCCAGACAGACGGCCACGCCCCCCGCAGGCTGGTCCTGTGGGTGCAGGTGCCACGTGGAGGTGGTAAGTTGGAAGCTCAGTCAGTGAGCAGGGCAGGGCTGAACCTGCAAGGAGAGAAACCAGCCAGGAGCGGGTTGGGGTGGGTGGGGGGCTGGGGGGTTGGGGCAGGCTCGGTCCACAGGAGCGCCCCCTTCAGTGAACTGGGGAGGGCGACCTGACGAAGGAGCTGCCTGCCTGGGCCTCTGGCCTCTCTCCCAGGCCTACCCGTGGGTGGCTCCGAGACAGTCTGGGGGACAAATGTGGGCCCCAGAAGCCCTGTAAGCAATCCCAGCTGCTTCCAGTGAGTGTCCCCCTGAAAGGTTGCAGCCCACTCCCCGACTGGCAGCTCAGTTTAATTACCCATCTCTGCAGCTTTAAATCAGAAGTGGCTCGTGGTGTAATGACCTTTGCCAGCAGCTGTAGAGCATGGCGAGTCAGGGAAGATGAACCAGGGATGGTTTAGAAACCATAGTCTTAGAGATTCCACAAACGAAATCAACAGCCGCCGGACCCACCTCCTTGGACACACATATAATTCAGCCTGGAGCAAATTTCACTGCACAGCATTCCCTCTGCATATGTCAGCAGCCTGGAACATACTCGCAGAATAAACTACCTGAGAAAAGGCTCTCTCCACCTCGGATGGGTAATATGAGTTCCTACGTCAGTTGTTCTGCACGAAAGCAAATTGCCAGCCAACCGACAGTACTGAACAGATCCCAAATACAATGAAAGCCATCAGACCCATTGCAACTTTCTCAGCTACCGAACACCCATATTTTACCACCTTTTTTACCCCAGGAAAGCAGGTACGTGACTGCCAGCTGACGCTGACAGGGTAATTTTTCTCCTGCCCAACCTCACGCCATCTTTCATCCCTGACTTACAAAAACATTTTTTAAATCGTGAGCATCTTTATCATTTCAGGCTCGTCAATTCCCACTTTGCCTAATTAATAAATCAATCAGAACCCAAAAGGAAAGTTGCGGAGAACTTTTGGCCCTGACCAAAAAGATGCTAGAGTGAGCTAGACGTCGTGTGACTTTTCCAACCCCACTGGCTCATTTGAGGAGGTGGATTTCTACTCCATTTCCACTTTCATTAAGTCTGTTTATGAGACTATGGGCACAGAAGCATAAACACGAACCTCTGAAGAATCTCTCTCTTCCCCCAAAGCCGTTATATGTGTGCTATTCAAGCTGCTGTTGGCTATTACATCCCATCCGCCACAGTAGCGAACATCTATTGAACAATTATCATATACCAGCCATGCATGGAGCCCTCTATATACCTGGCAACCTTTGCTGTATTAAGAGAATTTTTTATTTTTAAAGGAAAGGTCCAGGCAGGAATGAAGGCCATGCACAAACAGGAAGGAGAGGCAGGAGGAAGAAATACCTTATTTCTTTTATTCAGTTGTTCATTATTGGCTCTTCCCTGGTCCCAGGCCTTGAACTGGGGACCTTGGGATGTATGTGGACTGCGCTTGGTTTAACATGCTAGGCCACCAGGGTGTGCTACAATATTTGTTTTCAAAGTTAAGAACAGCTGTGTGGCGCACCCCGGGGGAGTAGCAGTTTGGTCAGCGGCAGTTCACACACGTCTCAAGGACCTGGGTTTGCGTCCTGGGGCCAGATTGAACAATCAGAATGAACAGCTGAATAAAATAAAGTGCTTCTTTTTCTTCCATTTTCTTGCCTCTGCTCGTTTTCATTCCTGCCTGCATCTTTCCTTTAAAAAAAAAAATTATTCCCTGGTGGCTTAGGCCATATGCTGGCATCTGGGGTGTGGCTCATACAAAGCCCAAGGACCCAGGTTTGAGACTCAGGGTCAGGGGGTGAGGGAACAACCAAACTAAATAAACAAATAAATAAAAGTGCTTCCTTCTCTTCCCCACTTCCTTAAAAATGCTTCTTACTCTTTTATTTCTTGTTTTGTTTTTAAATAAGGAATCAGTGCTTAGATGTTTAAATCCTTGTCTGTACTTGGACTGCAAATAAATAATAGCCTGAACTTACACCAATGGCTGCAATCCTTTGGAGCAGGGTCTAACCTTACTTACTAACTTGACCGCTGTTATCCATTCCCCTTACTGGGTAATATCTCTTTGACCTCGCTTTGGCAAATCGCCATTCACCATTTCTGGTGTCTACAGATCTGGAAGCATACCTGGGAAGGCAGCCAGTCAATCAGAGGCCAGTGACTGGTTCAGGGAGGGGTCATGCAAGCCCACAGGGGCCAAGGTAACCCCAGGAAATTTGCTGGGGTTCCTTCAGAGGCCATCACCTCTTCTGCCAAAATCACCAAGCCAGACACTGTCAGCAGTTTCTGGCTGAGAAGGATAGAACGCAGAATCAAAGAGAGACTCCGCCCCAATCCTGACGCTTGGTCTCTGTATCTGTAGATGCAGAAGTTGTATAGCTCAGTGGATGATGTCTAATGTATCACAGGCTACCGCGGGATTCTTCAAAACAACAATATTGGTTTCTAGGGGTGAAGAGAGTCTCCCTCCTCGGTTGAGAAGAAGCAACATGAAGTCAGGAGCATGTAGAATATCTGGGGTTGTGTCTGGCATGAAGTGGACACTTGGTAAATATTAACGAATCTGATTATCACTGCTTCTGGGAACAAAAGAGATTGATTCCATCAAGAATTGCAGCGAGCAGAGAAAAAGGTTCAAAGTAGCCATCAGGGGTAAATCATGAAATCTTTACAGCAAGTTATTGCTCATAAGAGCTGACCTGAGGCTAGTGTTTGTGCAGGAAGGAAAGGACCCAGACTCCAAAGGGACTAGTCAAAAGAGAAATCAAGGAGCTATCGCTAATGGAAACATCGGGGCCTATCTGGGACAGATCAACAATTAGAACCAGAAATAAATAGATATACAGACAGAAGTGAACACGAGATTGTAGTGAGTCACAGACCATTTCCATCTATCGATCCATGCATGCATCCATCAATCCATCCATCCATCCATCCATCCATCCACTCATCCACCCACCCATCTACCCATCCATCCATCCATGCATCCATCCAACCATCCATCCACTCATCCATTCATCCATCCATTCTCCATCCATCCAACCATCCATCTATCTACTCATCCATGCATTCATCCAACACTTCCTGACTTTATTCTAGTCACTCCATCAATAACCTTTGAAAATAGAGCTATGCTTTGCTCTCCTTGTAACTCTGGCACACAATGCAGGGTCTTGAAAATAATAGAGGTTAATAAATATCTATCAAATGAATTAAAGAATGACTCTCAAATCCATGCAGTCCTTTCAGGGATATTATCTTCCATTAAGCAATTTTAGCCTTCCCTCAGAGGTTTCCAAACCTCTTTCATATTATTCCTGGAACGAGGTTTGTACCCTAGAAAATGGCTCCCACAACATCAATACTAATCCGGCAAAGTTTCACACTCAAGCCCTCACTCTACAAATTTTCTTTTGCTATTCTGGAAGCCATGCATTTCATTTCACTATGTGTTTTTCCCATTGAAAATTCAAACATCTCCATCCACAAATTGGTTTGCTAAGTGAATTATTTGTCACATCTGTTTTCATGATGTGAAAACACTAGGAAGCCTTCCCCACATTTTGGATTAGTTTTTTCTTTTTTAATTTTTTTTTGCATAAAGAAGGTTATAAGTTTCCATTGCCTCTGTTTTATCTTGGGGACTCTCTGATAACTTGTCCAATTCCTTCCGTCCCTCCAGGAGAGCAGTTCAAAGTACATGACAGAGAATTCAAACTGAAGCTGGAAACAGACGCCTGCTAATTTGTCAGAGTCCAGTGGCAGATTCAAAAGTTAAACTGAAACACAAACTTTTTTTTTTTATTTTGGTGGCGTGGGTGCTCAGGACGTTACCACCTAAAATGAAAGTCAGATCATTGTTTTTCAAAAAGAAAAGAAAAACAAACCTCGCACGGTCTATGGTTACACATTTGAAATGATCTCCGCGTTCCTGACATGCTCTGCAAAGAATACTAACAGGTCAGTCCTCAGGAAATGCAAGAATATGTTCAATTTTTTCCCATTATTTAGAGAATACTTCATTAGTTTCTGCAATAAAGCCCATGTAGATAAGACCTTACATATTTAATATAGTGCATTTCCCCTGTACCAATGGGGAAAAAAAAATATGTTTAACGTTTCTAGACCAATATGGCTGCTAATTTCTGTACAAGGTCAACTCAACATGGTACAACTGGGTTGCTTTTTCAAAGTTGACAGCACAGCCAAAGTTTACAAAAATTCAAATTATATATATATATGTGCGTGTGTGTGTATGTGTATTTATATAAAAAGAGCAATAGCAGTATGTTATGTATCAATAGCAGCAATAACTTTTCCAGGCTCTGCAGGCATCTGAACAAAATTATGGAGACATTCAGCATACTCCATTTTAAAAAGGAAAAAAAAAGGTAAAAAACAGAACTCCAGAAAGCAGCAAAGTTCTGTTACTGTTGTGGTACCTGGCACCATATTTTTTTTAAACTAGCTCTGTGGAGTCATTGTCTGGAAAGGAAACATTCTAGAACAACATCATTAAAAACAGCTCTGATAAAGCACGGCCACTTCCATGCAGCATAAACAAGGACGAGATATTTTACCCTCACTGAGGTATGATACAGGACTCTCCGACATCTGTGATTCTAGAGGACACAATTAAAAAGGCATTATTTGAGACTTGATGCTACTTTTCCAGCAGAGGGCCCCAGGATGGTAGGACACAGCTCTGGGAAAGAAATGCACCTTCTTAAAGAGAGTTTCCTTTCATTAGCGGAAAACCGTGGAAGGCGCCATGGATTCGCGCGTCATCTTTACGCAGGGCCATGCTGATATTCTCTGCAGAGTTCCAATTTTTGGTATATGTGCTGCCGAAGCGAGCACGAGAATACACTATATTTTAATCAGGACACATAAAACCCTGTCTTGATTGTTATGTGGCCCAGGGGAATGCAGTGAGCAAGGAACTTTTACAAACTTCAGGTCAGTCTCCCCCTTACGTCACTGCAAACACCAAGAAATTTATGAGGTTCAATTATATGGACGTTACATATTGGAACTGCGGCCCATTCCCCAATGAGGATGTGGGCTGAAAGAGCCAGATTCCCTGAGAGAGATTTCTAAGTCCTTCTCTTGAGGCTATTTCTATGGTATTTTTGACCCCAAAGTGAAGATGTATTCATTGAAAATAATGAAACGGAAAAAAAAAAAAAAAAAGGTAACTCTACCTCTCTCATCCACAGAAAGCCCAAATTCCAAGGGAGAGGACACCTAAAAAGTCATTTGCACTATTTTTGCCGGAGTTAATAACACAGGAGTTATTTGGGGGGAATGCATTCATGATTTATTTGATCTATTCCTCATCTGAGTGATTAGAAACACAGATGTTGAAGCTATGACTTTGCTTCCCGTAAATACTTCCTCAAAGGACTCACATTTGCTTAACCTTCGTCACAAGATGATAAAACTTATTAAACATTTATAGAAGCAACAACACAATTTTGTTGTCTTTTTTTTTTGCGTTTGGCAAGTTTGGAAACTCAGACCCCCCAACTTTTTAGCCTCCTCTCACTTCTTGAAAAGAAAACTATCTTCGGGGATGTTCTCAAACCTCGATGGTGGGACTTTCCCCTCCTTGTTCCATTCTTGCTTTCTCCATTTGTGGCTGCATTTTGACAGTAAACAGAAGGGCTGTGTGCAGATCTCAGAGAACAATAATTAAACCAAGGGGACAGCAGACAAGGCACTCCCGGGGAATTGGCAGAGGAAGCATAAAAAATCCCGTCAGGGAACTGTTTTCTGGTGATTGCAGGCCTGCTTCTGAGATAAGCAAATGTTCATGTGTGTAGCATGCATTCATTCAGTCATTCAACTGCATTTACTAAAACCCTACTGTATTCTGCCCTGGGGGCATAAATACCCAGGAATGCAAATATTCCAAAGACTTCGGGAAACTTGCATCACTGATCACTCATTCATCCATGCATTCATTCTTCGTTCACGCAACAGAAACACCTACAGTGTTCCAGATACAGCTAATGAAATCGTCCCCAATTTTGAAAGATCGGCCCCTGACAAGATATGACATAGAGTAGGAAGCAGAAATTACAACAGGTGGTAACATCTGCTTTCTGGTATCATCTGTCACCTTTCCCATTTCCTGCAAATTGTCCTGTGAAGGAGACATCTGCTGAAACCATGATTCTGCGTTTCTCTCACACTAGGGCCTAACCAGGTGGTGGGGGCAGCGCCACAAAACAATGCCGGGGGGGAAAGAAAGCAGTGTGATGTCGCCTTCGTGTCTACGAAGACAATCCTGAAGGGCTTTGTGGTGATTCAGAGTAGCTTAGCCTTGGGGTGCACAGGTGCAAAAACTGTGTCCACTGCAAACATGGGACCCATGCGCTTAAATAAGGGCTGTGACACACTCCCCTGGTACACTCACACTGAGACCCACAACACACTCAGCCAGCTCCCATCCACAACACATGCGCACATATAGAACTGCTCAGACCCATAACCAACCAGATCCACAGGTCCACACGCGGATCTCTGTGCGGGGGATCACGCACGCGCGCGCACACACACACACACATGCACACACACTCTCAGGACCTTGCTGATGCTGGTTGTGAAAAGCATCTGGCAAAATACAGATGTTCTCAACACTGGGGCCTTAGCAAATGAATACTTTTACTCCCAGGCTCTCGCTGTGTCCCTCACTCCGTGCTCGCCACACTGCATGAAACTACAGTGCAAATGCTTAACCTGTTAAATGACAGCGGGGACCATTGTTCATGATTCAACTTGCAACACTGACCACCAACTGCAAGGGCCCTTCCTCTCCACATCCACCTGGGACAAAGAAGACCACCTCCGTTTCTCGCAGGTGCATGCTTTTCTTTGCGTTTCTCTCTGTTCTCCACTGCACCCCAAGATGGCAGTCACACTTTTCTTCATGCGCTTGGGCTCAAGCCATGCTGACGGCCGAGTCTCACTCCTTTGGGGGCTCTCTGGCACGTTCTGCTTACGCTCAGTGTCCTGACTTCGAGCAGAGATTTACAAATGTTTACCAGGTGCAAATCAGCCAGTGAACGTCTGGGCTACAGAAGATGACAATGACGACCCCAGAATGTTCCAAGTCTCAACTGTTAGCTGCTTCAGTACAATTTCTCCGAAACGGACTCTCTGGCTAACCGCGTTCAGATGATCACAACTCTTTTTTTGCTACGTAAATTACTTGTTTGACAACTGTAAAAATTCACAAGAATGTTTGGTACGGGGCTGTATAAAACAGTGATAATAGTCAATTAGAACATGCTAAATGTCTATTAACAGAAGAATTGATAAATGAGTTACTATGTGCATTCATGGTAGAATATTATAAAGGATATAAAAAGGAATAAATTATATCAATTTTTAAAATCTATCATCTTTTTCCCCTCCCTCAGTACATTCTTTGATATAGACTTTAACATAGAGTGAAAAAAAAATTGCAAAATCTTGGGCACAAATATTTTCATAAAAAAACTTAAATATATAAGAAGAAGAAGAATGTTCTAAGCTCCAAATCCACGCAGGTAAAACTATAAATGGAACACAGACACACCAAATGGCTGTTTTGGGGTAGAGAGTGAGTGGGAAATAAGAATACTTACTGAACATTTACTATGTGTCAGGCACAGTTGTCAGTATTTGATACATATCAACTTTTAAAATCCTCCTAATGGTACGTGGAACAATCCTCCTAATCTCCATTACACAAGACCAGGGTGCAAAGATGTTATGTTCACTATTTAAAGAGGACTTAACTTTATCTATAAAGTTAAATTCCTCCCATCACAAATCTACCGACCAAGCGAAATCAGTGCATCTTATTACTGAAAGCTGTTTCTTTGATTCCGTCTGATGATTCCCATCCCATGTGAAGAAAGAAAATATTTGTGCCAAAGAAAATAAAGCAGGATGATAATTTCATTCCATTTCTCATTAAAATAACCTCGAATCAGATGGCTAGGCAGTTTGCCAAACTTTGTACTATGACAAAGGTTTATTTCAAAATGCCACCCAGCCTACAGAAAATAACAATAAAAAAGTCCTAGACCAACAGCTCCAATTGTTGATTTTTTTTTTCCTAAGGACGATTTTATCCTGATTTCTGTTGTAAACAACATTTTCTCTTTGAGCTATGGCCCCTTGAATTTCACGATGAACTTCTTTACATAGTATTCAGAGTACTCATTTAAATGTCACCTATAATTAAATGCTTACAAGTAAGGAACACCTTTAGGAGACCCTGCCCATAAATATTATGAGGAACTCAAAAGGGGAAAACCTGTGAGGTAGCTTTTCATTTGCTAAAGTAAATAACGGGCGGCGTCCTTACATGTGCTCTATATTTTTGATGGCCAGGAAGAGTTATGGATTCTACAAGAGATTTATGGGGAACAGATGAGCACTGTCTGAAGCGGGACACATCCTCAAAGACGCTGTAGGAAGGGGATGAGCACGATTCCGTACTGAGACACCCAGATGGACTGGGTTTTTTTTTGCGGGGCAGGGTGGGGAGGCTCAAGGTTTTTTTAAATACTTTTGTTTAATAAAACAGAAATAGACTTATGAAAATGCCATTTTGGACAGCGCAAAGGTTTTTAAAATTCTGTTTTTAAAAACTCTTCATCAACTTGCCTTTCGAAGATTTGGATGAGTTAAGTGATCCTTTTTTCTCTCTCCCTCCTTGTCACAGTCCTGAGTGTCTAAGGACTTTGATTAGAGGCAGATCAGGGTGCCCGTGTCCCATGGAAAAGCTCGTGTGATTTTGGCCAAGCGACTTGCAATTTCCAAAACTTAATTTTCTTTATGATTCCATAGGCCAATAGTAGAAATCAACCATGACGTTGTGGGAAGAGTCTTTATGTCAATAATCTGAGTGCATTCACTACTCTGCAAATGTTCATGACGAAGTGGGGACTTTTGGGTTGAACGTCATACCAGTCAATAAACAGTGGCCATAAAGATCATGATAATCATGATGCTCTTCCTCCTCCTCCCCCTCATTGTCATCGTTGTCCATTTTACCACATTCACCAATGGAGACAAAGCTGCTCGACAGAAAGCGTTTGGGAGTCTGACTGCTGGGAGGGATCAGGAAAGAAAAGAAAGGGCATCAGTGAAGAAAAAAGGAGAGGAATCATTGAGAAAGTATGACAAGTGGAGGAAGCACCCCCCCAAATAAACCCAAGTTCTCTGTCCCCTCACCCTACAGCTTCTAGAATCACAGAGAGTGTAATAAATAAATAAGCAAGTCTGGGAGATTCCTCTTGTTTCTCTCTTGTCTATTAACTCCAGAACCCAGGGTGCCGGGCAGCTCCCACACAGACAGAGTCCCTGTTAAATATTTGCTGGATTGCTTGTGTGATGTTTGTGACCAGATGGACAGACGCATACATAGATGCATTTCCCTGCTGAAATTCATCAGGGAGAATGGTCTCTACCACTGCTAAAAATGTAAGTGAGACACACAGTTAAAAAAAAAAAGAGAGAGAGAGACTATTCAGGGTTTTTTTTGTGTTGACTAAAAGGCAAAACTGAAAATACACCCCTCAAATAATTGTGAAAATGTTTAATTACTTTGGCAATTGGAGAGAGAGAGAGAGAGAGAGAGAGAGAGAGAGAGAGAGAGAGAGAGAGAGAGAGACTGACTTAGATCCCCCCATATCCTGTAACCCAAAGCCATAGCAGACTCTTGTTCTTACCCCATCCTGTGGACCAGAACCTCTAGGCTTTGGGAATCTGAAAAGCGCATTGTAACAAGCTCTCCAAGAGTTTCCCAAATCAAGGCTGAAAAGCACTGCTTTACTCCAGATGCAGCACCAGAACACACCTCTCAGCCTCTTCCTATTTGCAGCATTTCCTGGGCCCATAAAGGCTTTCCAGAGTTTTTCTCTGATATCCCAGGAGGGGAAGTTCCTTCTGGTTCTCAAAGTTTTTTGAAGTTTTCATGAAAGCCTGTTTTTCGGGCGTCTCTTTGACCTGAGTGTGACTTGGCAGCCTGGCCCACAGCTGGCTCATCCTCCCTGGCCCTGGCCAGGCTCTGTGCCTCCACAGTGTCCTCACACCCCGTCATGGTCATGGTCCCCATCCTCGCGCTGGTTCAACAGGCTCCTCCTCCAAACACTGCTTTCTTCAAACTTTTCCTTACAGCGATTCCCTCTTTGACGCACTTGAAAAACTGGAAATTGATGTCAGGACCGTCAGTGGAAAACTAGTGTCATTTGCCATAAATGGTAGTTGTGGGCAATAAAAATCCTGGTGTTATTTATTTCTTACTACATTTGCTTTTGCTTGCTAGAGTGTCTGTTCTTTCTGATAATCAAGCAGGAGAGAGGGGTTTAAGAGAGGCAAACACCAATGAGACTTTCTCTTTATTACATAGGAGAGACCGAAAGACTTCAGTTAGGGACTTTGCTTGCCGTCTGTGTGCAATTTGGTGCCACTTAAAACCACTGGCCGCCCATTAGATGACGTCCAGAATGGGGCCACTCTGAATTTAAAATGTTTAGCAATGGGCTCCCGCTGTATGGACTGGCCTGGGCCGCTGGATGCTTTCAAGGGAGGACAAGATGTCTCCAGGTAGTGACCTCTAATCTCTTGCACCCTCCTCTCTGTGGGTTTTCTCATTTGGCCTTCTGGTCACCCTGCCGCCATCATTCATTCCTGCAAACAACGTTTTTCGAGCACCTACTCTGTGCCAGTCAGTGAACGTAAAACAAGTAAGATGTAAGGTCCTTGCGAGGCTCCTGCTCAGTCACGGGAATGATTTTAACCATCTAACACTTACTGAGAGCTTCCTGTGTATGAAGCCTCCTTCTGAGTGACTTGCAGGTGTTCTGACTTTGCCCCTCCCAATAACCCAAGAGGTGATTTTTATTTGCCCTATTTTACCATGGGGGTCTGGAAAGGATTGCTTACTTGCTGGCAGAGTGATGAAAACTTACTGACCTCTTACCATGGACCGGGCACTGTGCTGAGCATGTTATCTGATTTATCTCAGTTCATTCTTGCAGAATCACAATGAGATGAGACCTTTTGTTAGGTGTGTTGGGCTGATGGGAGATAAAGGGGCCTGAAGTCACACAGTGAGGGAGGATCCTTTGGGAAGACACGGAACCCGGGCCTGACCCCGGGGTCCACCTGCTCTCATACTGCCTGTGGGGGGCAGGGGAGGAGTGTGACCACCCTGGACTCCACGAATCGTCATCTGAAGAGAGGTCTCTTCCCCTCTACTGCCACGGCTGACACTGACACAGCTCGGAACACCTTCCTCTGTCTGCACTTTGGCCCAGAGGGCGACAGACTGACCATTTTCAGTGACCGCCCTATGAGCCAGTAGAGGAGGGAAATACCAGAGAGAGCCCGGGTCAATGGGATAAACACATCAGGGTTTGCATGTTCTGCTTGTAGGAGATGCTCGTGCACCCACAGCGTCTCACAGGGCCCCCAGCTCCCCCGCCCTCGGTGTGTCCCCCGCTTTTAGCTGGTTTGAGGCAGGAGCGACCTAAGGGCCATCTTGGTCCCTGAGCAATGAGATGGCAGCCGGAAAGATTCTGTAAACACCTCAGTTGGTGCCGACTCCCGGAGGCTCCCCGTTCCTACAGCAGCCCCTTGACCACAGAAGCGTGTGTACCCTCCGCCCTCTGGCCTTAGAGCCCCGACGCCTCCACCTCCACTCCAGCCAGCCCAGCCTTTGTGCTCCTCCTCCACGTCCCACAGAAGGCACTCCTGGCTCTTTCAGCCACGCCCAGAGCTGCCTTCCCTTAGACAGCTGGGTGTTTCTCTGCCTTGTTCCCCAGAATTCAGTCTCGGTATGGCTTCTGCAGAGCCCTGTCTTCACCCTCTTCCCCGAGCAGGACACCCTCCAGTCCTGCGCCACCCTCGGCCCTTCTTTCACGGGCTTTTGCCCACACCACTCCCTGATGAGACGACACCTCTCTCTCCGTTTGCCTGCTGGGGACCTGTCTGCCACACAAGTGTAAGTCGCAAGAAGGCAGGCCTGGTGTCACCTGGCTCCAATCTCCAGTTCCAGCACCTCCTGCAGCACCTGGTCCCCCCACCACTTTGAGAAATAAAGGCCCCCAGGCAGCCAGCGAGCACCCGCAATGTTCTCCATGATCCCGAATCCCGTGATCCCTTGGTCCAAAGATGCTCTGAACGAGCATAAGCAGCCTCCCTTCCTCCAGCTCCCAGCCACTTCTCTGAAGGTGACAATTAAAAAAGTGAAGAAGGCAGAAGGCGTCACCAGGAAACCGCCTGTCGCCTTTCCCTATTAGCTTAACATCCCCTAAGCTCTGCGCCTTGGTTTGTGGAGGGGGCGGGGAGACTAGCAGAGCCCTGGGAGGCCAGGAGCCTGGGCAGGCAGAGCGAGAGAAGTCAACTCCGGTGTCGGAATTAAGGGTCCTCACCCGCTGTCACCTCCCTCAGCCAGGCTCCACCTGGGGGCCCTGCTCATCCAGGACACCTACGGATCCATATTCCTGCTGAAAGATGAACCATCGCTCCTCCTTGGAAGGCTGATGATGTTATGATGAACCAAATAGAAGTTTAAGACTAAAATCTGTCTTTTTTAAATTCCCTCAATTGATAAACAATCCAAGTACAGCTGCGATCATGAGGCCAGGCCCCAATTTTTAGATGTGTCAAAGACATCCTTATACTCAAATGTAATCCCTTCGTAGACAAAGCAGTAAACTGAAGTGTAGATTCATTCATTCATTCTGAGGCTCATTTATTCATTCATCAGGAAATATTTGGTGGCTTATCGGTACTAAGGACTAATTCAAGTGCCTGGATTTCTCTCAGAATGCTCGCATGGGAAAAGTAACTGTAGGAAAGAGAATGAAGCTGCTTATTTAGGAAGAAGATGCTATGGACAAGCGTCAGAGCACCCACAGCTCTCAATTGATCAGCACAACCACACTGTCCCCATCTCACAGATGGGAAAACTGAGGCACAGCGGAGCATTCCCCTCAAAGCACAAGGCTGGCTAGTTAAGGAGGGAGGAGCTAGAATTGGATGGAAAACTTGCTTGACTCTTAACATTTCTTTCCACAATCTCACTGATAATTATCCCTGTTCCCGCCAATCCCTTTACAAAGGCTGGGATCCTGGGGTTTTCTTTGTTGCTGCTGTTTGATTGGCTTTTTTAAATTCAAATTAATTTTACTGAAGGAACACTGGATCATGACATCAAGTAGACTTCAGGTGCGCATCCTAGTACATCCTAGAACATACCAATGTACCACAGATGAAGTCCACTACCGTTTCAGCTCTTCCCTGGCTACACAATAGATCAATCTCCTTCACCTGATTTGCCTGCCAACCCTCCCCCTGCTCTTCTTGCGACCACTGCTTTGCTGGAATTGACAAAAAAAAAGTCTATTTTTCTTTGATTGACTTCATTTGTTCACTTGATTACTGATATACCAAACTTCAGTGCTATTGGTCCATGTCTGTCTTTCTCCTTCAGACATATCCCTCTAGGTCCACCCATGCTGCTGCAAATAGCAGGATTTCATCTTTGTTGACAGCTGAGTTATATGTGTTTGCATCTCTAGATGGCCCTTCACGCTAAGCATCCTACTATCAACGCCTTGGGGCTGGGTGGGTGAACACACCCAAATCCTGTCTCTTTTGAAATACAAACAAGTGTGGACATTCTGCTGATAACTGGGCTCTCATCTTTTTCCCACTTGAACCCCAGCAAGGGCATCCCATCACACTCAGAATCCAAGCTGGAGGGCCATACAGGATGAGCCTGCGTCTCCTACCTCGTTTCAGATGGCTTTCTCTTGTCTTAGTCTTCTCCAGTTGCAGAGACCTTCTGCGCATTCCTCCGACATGCAAGACAAGCCTGGCCTTGGGTGCTTGGCATTTCCTGCTTCACCTGCCCAGGTTCCTGCTCCAGGTGTGTGCATGACTAGTCCCTCACCTTTGGTTCAAGTGTAATCACCTGTCACCACCCAAGCTGTGCCACCTGGGACCAGTCTACATAAAATGGCAGCCTACCCATCACTCTCTACTCCACTGGTGCTGATTTTTTCATGAAATGCAGTTAGAGCTATTATATATATGTATATATACACACATACATATATAAAAATTTCTATTCTATTTGTAAAGCAAAGGTGCAGGCAGGGAATGAAGGCAAGTAGGCAGACATGCAGAAAGAGAAAGAAGGAATTTTATTTTATTTCCATATTAGTTGTTCATACTGGCTGCTTCCCGCCCCAGACCCAGGACTCAAACCTGGGGTATGTGGCCTGAGTCCTTCAGAGGCGATGACCCGAAAGTCGTCATCAATAGTATACGCCGCACCTACATGTTCAGTAGCTTTCGGGCCTGACTCACAGGAATGTTCGCTGGGTATGGGGGGGCGCTGTTGCTCCCATGAAGTCCCACCACCGGGACCACGCCTCGCGCGTAGTAGGTCCACACTTGTCCGATGACAAGTATCATCGAAGGCACACTCAGAAAGTCATCCTCATCTGCGCTAGGTCCCAAGCTGTATCTGGAGAGGTCACGGGAGGCAGAATCCTCCCTCCGTGTTCACGTTTCCTTCCGGGCAACCTCAGCCATCCCAGCAGACGCAGGGAAGAGTGACAGAGACAGAGGGGTCTTTCTGGGCAAGTAACTCTGCCTGCTCTGGAGGAGCTATCACAGGAGATTAAGTGCAGGGGTCCTGGAAGCAGGGGGTCCAGCTTGGTCACTGTAAGCCGCTTTGCAGCTGTGCAGACCCCATCATAAAACCAGGCTATGTGAGCATCTAAAGCACAGGAACGCGCTCAGGCCAGGATTCAGCTCCGCGATCCCTTCTTCATGGATCTTCACACGTATGTTGCCCCAACCTGCCTGTTTTCACCTGGAGGTTTTTTTCCTACGTGAAAATTCGCTTCTTTATCAACGTGCTCGCCTATTGACTCGCATTAATTTCCTCCAAGTGGAGGGTGAGATGCCCAGCAAGCACACCCGCTCTATAACCCGAGGACCCAAGGGACCAGAACGGGCCCTGGCACCCAGCAGAAACTCAGGAAATAATTGCCATCTCAACGAATGAATGTAAAATACGTAAGACACTTGGTAAGCGGCCTAGGGGACAAAACCATGAGATGGTGCAAGATACCCTTGGAACTGCTGGTGGTGTGGCTGGGGCTGGGGTCCTCACTACTATTTCTCGGAAAGAAACTGTTCTTTTGAATTGGTGTGGACCCCAGCGGCGCAGCCCGAGTCGTTCTCGATCAGCGCGAGAAGATGTTAGGACACGCTTCCATTGTTGTATTTCCACTTTCAAAAAACGAAAGGTATTCATCCGTTGTCTGACTTCTTCCAAACCCGGAATCCTCAGTCTCAGATAATTGAGAGGTTGCTCCTTCCCCTTCTGTTGTAACTTTGTCGCGGTCTGATTAGTCTAGGGGTGTCCCACCCCTAACATTTCTGTGCACTTTCTCAGCCTAGTTTCATGCAATCCTTCCCCAAAACCTAGGACACAGGAAGCATGATCATCCCCAAGCTACAGGTTGAGAGTAGGAGGCACAGATTTGCACGGTTGGCCCAGGTTGACACAGTCAAACAGAAGTAGACCCAGAGCTTCCAGCTCGGGTCAGTGTGAATTCACATTCTTGTCCTTTGAGTAAGTTTTCTCTCTCTAGCATGTCCAGGCTCCCATAACAAGTGTGGACAAAGCTATCCCAGAGCCTAAGTCACTTCCTCCGAGTTGACAGCCCCGTCCACAGGCTAAAACCTAATCCCCAGGGGGAAAACAAGAAGCAGAGCAAAGCCTTGTACCTAACTTTCTAATAAAGGAAAATAGCCCAAGGCAATGCTGATAGAAAACACACTGAGACCTTTTCATCTCCGCCTTTCTTCTGTGCCAAATGGTACTGAACGCATAGACTAGATCTAACTCTTCTCTACAGCAGTATCTTGGCCCAGAAGCTATTCACATCTCCCTGGGCTCTGAGACAGGGAGACTTCTAAATGTATGGAAAATGTAAAGAGCTGATACACTGAAGTGATTTAAAGTAAGTCCCTTGCAGTTTATCGAGAAATATTTATATGCTCCTACTCTCCCTCAATGCAGATAGTTTCTCCTTACAGGAGACCTTAACCCTCTGTCTCCTTCCTTCATCTCCCTTGTCCCCCAGATTTCATGAATTTTTCATGATATACTCACTCATTAGGGAAGTTTCCTCCAACTTCATTACAAATAGCGTTGTCTATTGCCAACTCAGTGTTTATCCCATTTTGCCCTTCGGAACTCTGTTCATTAAAAACAATAACTGTATTCTACCCACCTTCCTATCTAAATAGCATGATTTCCATAGAAATGGTTGAGAGATAGCTTTAAGAAGGCAGCTCAGGGGTGATTTCAGAGTATTTGTTCAGTTCTGAAAGCACTCGACTAATTAAGACCAGTGATCTTAATTTTTGTACTCACAGAAATTGCAGAACTCATTTTTATTTTTTCAAAACCCACCTGAGTATCTCAGCTTTATGGAAACACCAGGTCTTTCCTTTAGCATAAATGGACACTACAGTTTTTCAATTGAATTAGTCTTCAGAGAGAGATGCAAAAAGAGCTAAAAAGCTCCTTAAAAAGTCCTCCTTGCTTCACTGCTTCTCATTTGCCAAGGGGAGATGTGTCCTGAAGAGGGAATGCTATTTTCTTTTAACCCCGCCGAAACAAAGTTTCTGCTCTTGAACCCTGATTGTAGTCATATCATAGAGCTTCTACCTCTGGTTTCCTAAAACTATTTTTTAAAAAAGAGATGCTTTCACGATGTTCTGCATCTTTGCAAACCCAGAGTTTATCCTACCCAGTGCCAGGCTGGGGTAGTAGGTCCAGGGAAATGCTACAATTTCTTTTTTTTAAATAGCACAGATGGAAATGGATCTCTCATTTAAATGAACAAATGCAAGACAAATGCTTTCAAATATGATCCAGGTAAATTTTTTCCCCATGTAATTTTTCTAAGCTCATTATCTCTAAAACTTTTGCTTTGTGTATTTCCCTGTTGTTAAGCACAAATAAATAATACTGATATATTAGCAATAGGATTATCTAGTCAGGCCTCCTGAATTTTAATTTCTAAAATTTTAAGCAAGTGGAGGCATTGCTTTGGTGTCCCCAAATACTGGAGGGTGCTCAAAGGACATCTTTTTCCTGAGAGGAAATGCAAAAGAACAGGAGAGGCAAAAATGGGAAATTCCACATGGCCGTTAGTGACATTCAAATCCCTCATAACTGTTGAATGATTTCACCCGTGGAGTTTGCTTTGGAAAGAGATAGATCAACAATCCCCGCTGGCACCTCAGATCTCTTTGCTGCACCTCTGCATTAGGCCTTTGGAAAGGACGGCATCTTCACCCCTCTTATGGTTTTTCTGATAATATGCACCACCTGGGTACAGCCACTCTACTGGAAACACCCCCGAGTTAAGTCCAAGTTAGAAGCGAAACCAGGTCTGAACAGACATGGTCCAGAAGGAAACCTTCAGGCACCCAGGTCTCTAATTTTTATCATCAATTCTTAAAGACCCAGTGTGTCTTGACACCCACGTGAATGCCTGTTACGCTGTCTCCAGAAAAGTTCTGAGGACAAGTAACCGAGAGGTCAGGAACAGTAACGATAGTGATACTAATAAAGTGCAAATCCAGCAAAAAAAACCACCAGTGTTCTAGGGTAGAGGTCTGTGAATAAACAGTCTTTTTTTTAATCTTCCTGCGATATCTAGGTAATCAGACAAACACACTGGGAAGGAGGTGATTTCTTATGTGGCGAGAATGATTAAGCTTATTGGGAACAGAAGAGTTCCTGGCCAAATGTCATCTTCAGGAACATGAGAATTTCTAACTTTCAATGTAACTCAAAACTTGAAATCATTTTTAAAAACAATTATATAGACAGTCTTGAAAACACTATTTAAAACAACACAAGACCCCCCAGACGGAGCAGGCTCAACAGAGGTAGAAAGAGGAGCTTTGCTGATACTGAATACAGGAAAAGACATTCTGTATTTACCCCAATATTCAAGATTGAAAATAAATGTCTACCAAAGACAGACAAATATAACAGCATTCTCAACTTGCAAAGCCATAAAATTATTTGTGTGCCAAGCTTCTTTCAATACCATGGCAATTTTTTTTTTTTTTAAAGTCGCTCAATTTGGTTGTAATTAAATATGCAATGAAAAAGCACTGCTTCAGGGAAATGATGCAAGACACTCTCTAACTGTTAGTTTAATGTATTTCCAACTGACTTCGCATCAAATGAAAATGATACTCTGTGTACGCCTGGGCTGCCTACAGCATTTGTGAGGCAATCCCGTGTTGTTGACAGGGGACTTGGGTGGATGCAGGCATTGCAGATAAAGTGGATAGCAGAAAGGCAGTGAGGGAGGGACGCTGGACCCCGGACACCTAACTCGTGTCAGCTAATTACAGACCCAGCACGAACAGGAACAGTGCCGAGGCGTCTTTCCCGGGCTGATTTTCCCAGCTCAGCTGCAGTGGTGAGAAGCGCAGCCTGGCAATGGCCTTAAATAATGCCAGGCTCCATGCCCCCTTTCAAGCCTGCTCAGTCCAGAGTACCATCCCCAAATCACTGGGAAGATAAATAGATCAGCCCAGGTATTATCTAGTTGGAGAAATTCCATCTAATAAAAGAGAAATCAGCTGGGATGAAATGAAAGCATAAACCTCTGATGGAGAATGTGACAAAAGGCAAGAGACTTCCAGGGACAGCTCTGCTAAAGACACCTAGGAGGTATTTGGTGGGTATGAAGCTTTCCTACCGGGAGCCGTAGAACCGAGGTGACTGCGAGAGAAATAAATGTGAGGAGGTGAAGAAATAAATGCATAGTAATTCTGAGGAATGCCTCCACCCTCCTCAAAAGAAGCTTCCACTGTCAAACCCCCCAGTCTCAAGAGGGTTTTCATTGTCGAGAAGTTTCTCAGTGGCCCCTTTCCCTTCCCTGGCTCCTACGAGAAGCCCCTGTCACTTGCAATCTGCTGATTAGGGTTAATGTATTGTGTCCTGATATGGCAGATTAAAAATGAAATCAATAAATGCCTAAAACAAATGGGCTTTTGAGATGTCCCATTCAATTTGGGTCTTTAAGGGTGAGGTGGGAGGGGGGAAGAGAGAATCAGGAGGGACGTGGGGTAAGGACTACACTTAAGCAGCCTATTTCCATCCAAAATACTACGTGAAGGATGCAATTTCAAGGTATCTGCCCTTGCTTTTTCCAGGAATCTGCCTTAAATAACAAGTAGCCAGAGCCGTTCAAGGCATCAAACCCCTGTGGGGTGTATATGTATTTATTTTTGCCATGTGCAGCTATTACAATCAGACTGTTTGAGTCAGTGCAGAGGAGGGCTGGGTGCCGTATTTAAATGCTCAAGATGTGAACTAGTCTCTCTGAAACGTCTGTTGGTTCAAAATGAGAGTTCCAGGGTCCGAATTCCACTCAGATCCCTGTTCCCTTAAATCCAGTCCCAGGTGCCAGTGAATTAAAGGTGAACTTGCCCCAGAGCTGCCGGCCCTGCTCTCCACCCTCTGGTTGGGTTTGAGCCCTTCTGATTAATCTGGTCTTCACTGCCTGGAAGTTGAAAAGAGTGTGGCTTGGGTCATCCCCACCCCATTGCAGTGTTCTGAACTGTCCCTGCTGAATATGTTTCCCATGTAAATAACCTGTGCTATTAAGGTGCAAATTGCAACTTTTAAGTAATGATTGCTAATAGTCTAATGTTTACTGCCACACAAGGACATTCATGAAAACAAAATCTGCATTATTCATCTCCATATTAAGTAAACAAAATAAATTGAGAGAGCTGTTCTTTCCTGCAAGACTTTTCCTCAGATCTGGATTATCAGGCAGCTTTTAAGAGTCAGCAACAAGGAACTAGCTCATTTCTATAGGTGCACAGGAGTTGAGTCCTAACATATATACACATATATGCACATGTATAGATAAATAGAAATCTATATGAGCTATGCACATGTATACGAGACCAAAAGATTTTGCACCCTCTTGCGATGGACTGGCATTATATAAAAACACTACTTTGGGATGGCAAGCTAAAATATATATAGTACCCCTGTGTGAGTACAGCTGCTTTGGTAGATTGTAGAAAACAGAAGGGCTGGAGCGTACATCTACAATTTAAAAATTTTAATGATTCTGCATCCTGCAAAATACAAACACATCTCAGCTGTGCACTGATTTATTTTACCTTTCTGCCATCTTATCTTCCTTAAAATGCATAGAGTGGGGAAGATGATGGCCCAGAACCTTGTAATATTCTCGGGACAAAGTGGAAGCATTTTAGTGGTGAGTGAAATATATACACGGAAGGAAGCCCGCACAGGCACACACACACACACACACACACACACACACACACACACACACACGTACACACCCCGGGGTGCTGTTGGCTGCTTTCTAAACTTTTTTTTTTCCTTGCTTGAAGTAATAGTATGGGAAAATAGCAGAGCTTTAGAAAGCCAGGAAAAATGACATTTCAGAGGGAAATGTTCTGACTTGGCTGTTTCTGTAAACAGGGTGCTTACCTCACAGCCCTTCCCTGAACGGGGAAGGAAAATAACAAAGACCACCATTCCCCAGGCTTCCATGCTCACTCTGTTCATTTCATCGGAATTCTGGCTTTATTAGGAAGTTCTGCAATTAATTCCTGAAACGGAACTGCAAACTCATAATGCAAACGAATCCAATGGCTTCGAAGAGTTCTCGAGGAAGAAGACTCCCAGCTCTGATTCTCTCTCAGGCTTCCACTATCTTACATTATTCATTAATCAAGCTAGAAATCAAGCTTTCAGCATCAGGCCCTGGGAGTAATTACTTACAGTCGTGCATGAGGTTTAATTGTGAGCCGGGATCAAGTGAGGATGGCCCAATCTCAGCACCCACCTTTTTGCTTTCCCTGGAAGTTAACTGGCTCAAAGTACCCCAAAGTGGCTAACTTTACTCTGAATAACCCCCTCGGCTCAAATAGCTCAGCAGCGATGACTTCAGATGAAAGAACAGTGCATGAAGAAAATATCTGCTTGATTAAGACGGGAGCAAATAAATGCCGCGAGAGAAGCCTCATTGTGCCCGGGATGAATTATTCCCTTTCACTTGGATCGGGGTTTGCACTTCTTCCCGTGAAAATCATCAAAGCCATGAAAACAAACATGGAAAGACACTCAACGCACAACAGCCAGAAGATTGAAACTACGGTTACAACTTTCTGACACACATACACACACACAACTCCAGTAACAAAACATGCCGGCACTGCCACAGAGCAGCTTAATGAAAAGGATCTCATTTAAATAATGTGATACAGCATTCTGTTCTCTGCACCTGGATCCTCATTGATCAGAGGATAATTATAATCAAAGTAGTGCAATTCTGAGCAATGCACTTTTTGTAATGAGCTTACTAAAGAAGACATGTCCAGTCATTCTGGTAATTTAAATGACTGCCTAGTTGTAGATGGCCTTTACCGGAATAACAAGAGGAAAAAAAAAAAAAAAGAGTAATTTTCAGGGCAGTATCACTTCTTGCTGGACCGTAGCCCAGGTTCTCTTTGGGGACAACAATCAGAACGTTATCTCTAATAATCTACCTACACTTAAACTCATGTTGCTAGAGCTAGACTGAGCAGGCTCACTCTCCCTGGGTCTAGGAGGCCGGCACACACCCCAAGATGGTCAGACTGCAAAGCTTACTAAGTTTTAAGAAATCAGTGAGTCCCAGGAGGAAAGGGACAGGGGTAAGGGGAAGACACAGTTTTCAAAACACTGGTACCTGGAATTCAAAAAGGAACACCTCACAGAGGAGGCAAGTTCTCAACAGCTATACCGTACTGAAGACTTTTAATTCTTTTGCTGCTGGGAGGGAAAGCATTGGAAATCAGCGCTGGGGAAGAGATATTTCCGCAGGCAGTTGGAAGCCATCGACACAGAGGTATGGAAGGGATTCTGCACTCCGAGGGAAGATCATTGTGGATGTTTCAAAGCACAAGCATTGTTCTTTGGGCTGGAATCAGGCCACAAGGGAAGGTGAGGCTGGTGGCCCGGTAAGTTCAGGCCCCAATACCCACTTGGCCCAGATTTGTAACTAACTTCGGGTTTGTCCTAAGGGTGGCTTTGCAAAGTTTATCAAAGTATTCCAGCGAACTTCTCCCTGAGTTGCAACAGAAGGCAATGTAGGGGCTTGCAGAAGACCAGGCTTCAGGGATGCTGCCTAAGCAGGAGGGTAAAGACATGAGAGGGGGAAAGGAAAAAAAAGGCAACACAAAAACTTAAGCTTTTCCATAAAGCCCTGATTCAACCAGAGGACACAAAGAAATAAAAACGCCCACATTAAAAGCCAAACAAGATAATAATTGTGCGTGTCTGGCTCTGAATCCAGAGGGCAAGGCTTGCGTCACTGGCACTCTGAGTTACCATGGAGAGTGATTTATTGATATATATCAAGAATGAATAGATCAAAGGCAGCAGGATGACAGGTGTTCAATCACACGTCAAATCAAAACTAGCAATCAAGTGGAAAGCTGATTTTTCAGTGGGTAGGTCTGGCAGGAGAAAAATGAACTTTCATATTACACTTCCGAGAAACAAAACCCCAGCATACTAGTCAAAAAGCAATTAAGCAACCCAAAAGGAAATTAAAAAAAACACAAAACTCCTTTAGAAGATCTCTTGTCCTAATCATTAACCTCTTCCTCTCTTTTTGGGGGTGGAAGGGAAGGGAGTATGCAGATGGGATAGTTCCTACCATACAAATCAATTGACAAAGTTTGCAACTGTCTCTAGGCAGAGAAAACCCAGGGCTGTCCCACTGTTCCATGGGGCATTACGCCCCCATCCCCATTCTGCCCCGGGTTTTTTAAGAGAAGGGAGAGAGTGTTCCTTGGATTTCCCAAAGTGTCCTTTCAGAAAACACAAAGGTTCATTTGCTTTCTAAGGTGGCTTCTCTTTCCACCTTAGTGATCAAAGCCAAACTCCCTCAGCTGCCAGCCCCAAGTCAGCCTACGGCCTCTGGGGCAACGGTCTGCCTCCGGCCACAGCACCCCAAACCCCAGCGAGCGGGGACTCCTCCCGGTCCCGGAGGCCAGAAGCCACGGGTACTGACCAGGCAGAGGGAGGGAGGATGCCAAGGGAGGCAGGGTTGTCTCCCTCCTCCGTACCCCCAAATCCTCAAGCCAACTTTGGCCGCGGACGCCAGAAACAGACGGGGAGAAAGTTAGGGGTGGGGTAGAGGGTGGAGGATAAAAAGTTTCCGGAGGGAAGTCTGGGTGGGATAGCTCCCCACCCCACCCCCAGCCCAGCCCAAGCCCGGAAAGGGGAGGATTTGGGCGATGGGAGCTGGCAGGAGAGGCTGGGGGTGGTGAGCGGGGGAAGCGGGCACCCGGAGCAACTCCCCCGGAGGCGTCGGGGTGGCGCCCGGCGCGCGGGCCGGGAGGGCAGGCGCGAGCCCGGCGCCCCGGGCCGCCCGGCCGGCTGCCCCGCCGCGGAGCCTCTCTTACCTGCCGCCCGCTTGGGTGCCTGCTGTTTCCGCCGGGGCATCGCTCGACTCCGCTCCAGTCCCACTTCTGGCGCCCCAGCCCCGGCCGCGCGCGGGGCCCGCGGTCGCTGTCGCCTCGCGGGGTCCGGTCCGCCGGCCGCCCGGGGGCTCCGAGGGCGTCGCGCGGCCGCGCTGCCCGGCCGCGCCCCCGGCGACTCCTCCGCCCGGGCCGCAGACCCCTCGGGGCGGCGCGCGGGGGCCGCTGCCGGCCGGCTGCGGGGAGCGGCGGCGCTGCCCGGCGGGCTGGCTGGTTTGGGGTTTTGTTTTTTCCTCTCTCTCTCGCTTTTTGTTTTGGCTTTTTGGAAATTTTGGTTTGGTTGTTTTTTTTTGGTGACTGTTGAGACACTTGATTTCTTTATTAAACATCCAAGATCGGGTTCGGAAGCAAGGGACGAGGGGCGCACTCGCGCGCAGGCACACGCGCGCGCAAAGACAGGGGGAAATAGCAATCCAGGGAGGTAGTGGTTTCTTCTTCTTTTTCTTCCTCTTCCTCGTCTTCCCCTCCTCCTCCTCCTCCTCCTGCTCCTGCTCCTGCTCCTCCGCCACCTCCTCCGCCTCCTGCTCCTCTTCCTCCTGCTCCTCCTCCTCCTCCTCCTCGCCCGGCTCTATGGCGGATTCGCGGGGGGAGAGATCACTCACTGCAGGTTTGTGGCTGCTGTCAGATCCCCGTCGGTGAGTGATATGCGAGAGGACAGGAGCGGTTTGGGAAAGACAGAAAATCTGGAATTCACTCACTCACACACGCACACAGACACACTCACGCGCACTCACACCCCCCACAGACGCGCGCGCACACACACACGCACACACACACACTCACACACACAAGACAGGGCGAGGCGATGCCAGCAAACATCGATCCCGCTGAACAAACTGAACATTAACAAACTCCTCCTCCTCCTCCTCTCCCCGCGACCTGATGACAGGGAGAAATTTACTCCCCAGCCGCAGAGCGCCAGGCAGAGGGAGTCTATTAAAGGGACAGTGTCCCGCCACCGGGAGAGGGGCTGGGGCCGCGGACCTAGCCACCCGGGGGCTCCAGCCCGAGCCCTCCTCCTGGCCAGTGGGAGGATGGACAGGGGATGCCCCTTGCGCAAGACGGTGAGGAGGGAAAGGATGTGGGGGCGGGGAGGGCACCCAGGAATGGCTAAAGTCGGCAGGCTGACCCGCAGGGACCTCTGACAATATAAGGGTGAGAATTTAGGTTTGTTTTAGCACTTATCTAGTGATGCCTTCCTTTCTCTAAGTGTCCTAATCTGACCACAAACTGCCCTCCCCCCCTTAAGTTAATGCCCCCTTCTATTCCTCTCCCCTCCCTGCTTATGGTAGATGGCCATAAACACAGGAATCTCCCATCTGCCTCCTTGTAGTTCAATGGCATCTTCTTCTTTTGTGTTGTTAAAATAGTATTTATTGAGCACCTACTATGTGCCTCTCTTCCACTCTCACAGAGGAAGGGAGGACCCTGGCCCTCTTCCAGTTTACATTCTGATAAGCCGTCCCTGGACACCCAGATTTTGCTGAAACGCCACCATCTCCCCAAAATCGACCTTACAATTTACACACACACACACACTCCCCACCCCATTTCTTTCTTCTTTCTTCTCTGGGTTTATCAATATCACCCTATCACACACAGTCTTCTATCTGGTTTGCTCTCGGCATGCCCCATCTAGAACAGAACTCCATTGGAGGAGGGATTTTTGCCTCTGGTGTTTATTTACTGATGGATCATCATCATGGCAAAGGTTATGACAGAGGGTAGCTGGCCAGTAAAATATTTGTTGAATCACGTGAACGTGATATGGTCTAGGAGGAGGCTCCGAGAGGGTTCTGTCACAGTGTCTGACAGACTCAGGCAGGAGGGGACATAGGTGCTGAGAAGCGGACAAGCCAACTTGTGATTATGGAGTCCTGCTAGCTTCCAGGCACCGTGTGTTCCAGGTGCTGAGGACAGGTCTGAACGTGGACCCGCCCTCCAGGAACCGGTGTTCTGATGGAGAGAGGATTAAAGGGGTGAGTGGTGCGTGCTGTAACAGGAGGGGAGATTAACGTGAATTTGGAGGAAGGTCACCAGGCAGGGCTTCCAGGGCAGACCAAGTGGAAGCAGTGTCCTTAATCTGGAGAAGGAGTTAGGCAAAAGAGGAACTCTGAGCAGAAGACCTTAGATTAAAGAGAGGCATCATCTGAGTCTTTTCAGTAAAGGCTGCTTGTTTCTGCGCTGAAGCGTCCAGGTCTTTAAGAAGCACATTTCTGGGCCTCTCCCTGGAAGATGTTCTAACGCCAGAGCTGCAGACACATTGGATCACGAGTCTTTGCGGTGTGGGCTGCGCTGTGCATTGCCAGATGTTTGGCAGTGTCCCTGGTCTCAACCTTCTGAATGCCAAACCCTTCCCCTCATGTTAGGACAACCCAAATGATCTCCAGCCATTGTTCAGTGTCCCCTGGAGCCATATCACCTCCATTAGAGACTTCTGGGTAAGAACTTGGGATCTGAGTTTTGAACAAGAAACCCTCACCCCCACTAGGGGGTCTGTTCACTCTATGATCACCTGAGACTGTGGAACCAGGCTTAGATTGAATAGAATTCAGGAGTTCGGGGGCGGGGGGGGGTGACCTCGTCCTTGTGGCTCTGTATGACTCCTCTCCCCTCACTGCTTACCAACCGCCATGGAGGCTGGTGGAGGATGTCCTGGGAAATCTCCCGCCAGCGACCCTTCCACCTGCCACCTTTATCTCTCACGTGGGGAACCACCAAGGGTGACTAGATCCACATGTGTTTTTCTTTGGGGTGGTGGGAAATTGAAGTTTCCCAGTCTGTGAGTCAGTCCCAGCATGTGACTGTCACTGTTTGTAAAGTGCAGTTTGATAGTTGTTAACATCCCTGCTTAGGAGGCAAATGTTCTTTTCGCCTTCTCATGAATGTGGTGCAAGAGATGAACCTACTCACCCTTAGTCACCCTAGGGCCCTCCGCCCATAACCAGCCCCACCCAATCCCAGCCTGGTCCTTAGGCACCCGAGGCAGAGAGAACCCTACTTTAATGTTGGCAATGTCAGCAAAATGATATTAATTTTAATTCATTTTAATTGCCCGACACACCTTGGCAGAGAGCTAGGCTGGGGACCATTGCCTGTGGTGTAAAATCCCACAGTCCTGTGACTACGAATCACGGTTCTGGGATTCAGAGGTACAGACTTAAGGCTTGAATAGGAAGACTGGGCAGCAGTAAGTCCCCAGGAAGTAGCCATGTTCTGTAGAAGTGGGTTGGCGACTGCATATTAATCCTTCTGTAAACATCCTCTGTGTTAGTTGGGTGTCAGGCATTGCCCCAACCACAGAAGATGCTGGAATGCACAAGGATCCCTGCCTTCCAAACGCTTCTGTTAAAATGAGACCCAAAACACTGGGACTAAGGAGCAAAGGAAAGAGCTACATCCAACCTTGCAGAAGATCAGGAGGGAAATGGGCAGGAGTAGTCAAGTATTGGCTTCAGAATCTTCCCCAGGATTCATTTCTGAATTTTACTTCCACTTTGTCCTCTTTCTCAAGCACTGATTACATATTAGTGAAGAAGAGGCTTATCTTCTGAGAAAACTACCTTTTAGCTGGCTACCAACACATTCTTGGACCCGCACTTCTGGAATGTTTTATCGTCGATTTGCATTTTTTTCCCTATTGCCACCATTATAGGCTAAGTAGCGAGATTATCAACAGAGGAGATGTGCTTCCCAGTGGGACGCACGTCACAGTGTTACCCAGTTGTCACTCAGCGGCGCAGATGTGCTATGGAAAAGCATCAAGTTGCATGTGGAAGGTTATTCCCTTTCGATTCTCTTTCCACGTGGGACAGTCTGTGTGGCACGCGTGTGTCCTTAATGTCTAACACTCGCCAGCATCTAATTTTCCACCAAGAAACCAGAGAGCTCAAGCTCCGAAGCTTGAGAGGGTTAGTAGAACCTACTTAGACTCCTTAAAAAATAGCTCGTTTCCATCGAGTTTGCTTTCTGGTTACCTCCTATCTTAGCGAATGTGACTACCCTTCAGCAGTGGTCATAATCTGAAGTTGAAAAACATTTAGTTGAGTTTTAAAAATAACTGTAGAGAAAGATAGGTCCGTGGAGGTGGCAAAATGTGAGAAAGCGGCTACAGGCGCAACGAAAATTTGCAAGCTACTTTGCTAAGCCTCCAATGGGGCCACTTTTGGAAACTTTTCCAAGATTTGGTGTCTTGGAATAATGCTGTGTTTGGGTCCCCAGAGATCAGAGCATCCTCGGATCTCAGACTCAAACTCTGGGATTTTCCAGAACGCTTATTCCCATACTGGTTCAACGTCAGAATCATTTGGGAATTAATTTTTTTTCAAGATAATGAAGTACAGGCCTCACCCAAGAATTTCCATATGAGATTTCAGGGTGGCGCCAGAAAATCTGAAAATTTATGAGTTCCCAGGTGATTCTGATAAGATATCAGGTATGGAAAGCTTCTGTGTTCAAGTGAATTTTGTCATCTGTGGATCAAGTTAGTGGGATCCGTCCCATGCAGACGTTGCTACAACATCTATTCTTGGATTTATTCAAAGGGCTGGTGGAGAAACCTTTTCGCTGCACCCACAGAAGCCTCTGAATGCCCCATGAAAGCAGAGATAGTGCGTTGAAAATTCTCTTTGTCTTTTGGTTACATTTGCCTGAGTTACCTCTGAGCTTTAACTCGAGACAACTAAAACAAACATTTGCCGAGTGCCCGCACTGTACTGGGTGGGCCGGGCCCTGATACTGGACACTGAGACAGCCGGTACAGTCACTGACGGTGGTGAGGACATGTCTGTTACAGTAACGCTCTGTGCTCGGGTTTTGGAGTTTTGCATTGACTCTTCATTGCAGCAAGTTTCCTCCTCTACCTCTTTCTTCCATTTCATTCCAGTCTCAATGTCTTCTCCGTTTGCCCCTTCTCCTTATCTCTGCAGTTATCACCCATATCTTCTTCACAACCTTGCCTGTTCATTACCTGTCTCCCTTAATTAAAAGGTTAAGCTCGAATCACCCCTGTATCTCCAAACCAGCACAGTCTTGGTGCTCAGAAAAAAAAATCTATGAATATCAGGCTGAGTAGTCTTTTAAGGAAGGATGTCTCTAAAAAAATAACCTGAGTCCCACCATAGGACTTTCCTTAGAAACGTGCACCCAGCATTCAGGCTGTCCTCCCCACCCCAACTTCTATTCCCTTCCTCTCTCTTGTCAGTTGCCACTTCAGATCCTTCCCTAAATACTGTTTCTTCCAGGAAAGCTACCGGAATGGATCCCATAGGATTTAATTTCTCATCTCTATCCTCTCAAAACAAAAAGACTCCATGTAGAGTATGAGCATAAATATCTGAGTATAGAAGCCGGCAAACTGTGTTTGAATACCAGGGGAGTGGTTAATTTGGAAAGTGGGCACAGCGAGGCTTCTGGGGGTGTGTGGTTTTTCAGCTGGAGTGTGACTCCAGTGTGCCCGGACTGATAACAAATTCAGCTGCATGTTTATATTTGTGTACTTCTGTAGATGTCCATAAGGCTTCAGTTAAAAAAGCACTGTCCTCAGACTTTGCTTCATACCCTAATCAACGGGGGTGATTTAAGAAATCCCAATGCCCCAGTCTTACTCCAGACACATTGCTTCAGTCTGTGGGGGTGCAGCTGGGCCACTGGTATTTTTAAAGGCCCCTGATGATTCCAATGTGCAGCCAAGTTCGAGAGGCAGGGTGCCACAGGATTTTGTCCTTGAGGATGTAATTCAGTACTACGCCTACTGTCATTCATGCATTCTGGATAGCCCTCTTCCCGGTAATTGTGTTTTGGAAAACTTTTAAGGTTTGAACACTCTGAGGGTAGCCATCTCTGGTTACTTTCTCTTCTCCCAGGGTGCCTGGCTCAGTGTCATATTCATGGGGAGAAGCAGACATGAGCAAGTCACTGATGGATTGTGGAGACTGATGGAAAGAAATGGAAAGAAAGAAGGGCAGGGTGTTGGGGCAAGAGTCAGGGAAGGGGCAGGGATCACTTTGCAGGTGGGGTGTCCAAGAGAAGCTTTTCTGAGGAGGTAACATCAACACTGAGATGTGGATGCCCAAGGAGACAAAACCTGACATTAAAAAAGGCTTCTGTTCTTGCAGGGCACCGAGAGTCTGAATTAAAGAGCCAGGCAGGGAGGAGGGAGCAGAAATGACAATGGCAGCGGGTCAGGACTTGATCACGGAGAATGCCGTTGGTCATAATATCAAGTTTACATTTTATCTTTTCGAATGCGTTCTCTCTGTTGAGACACACACATTCATTTATTTAGATCCTAAATAACATGAGTCCACTGGAGTCTGTGTGCCTAACCAACACAGCAGAGAGTATGTCTTGTCTGCTTGGTGACAATTTGCTCTCTGAAAGCAGTTAAGTTGGGTGACAATCAAGTTTGGAGACTCTCAGGTTTTGGCAAGCTTGCTTCTAGGAATAAATCTTCCAAAAGTCATTGGGTTCTCTTTTTTTAAAACTATGTTGATTTGGTGAGCTGTAGAATTTTGCAAGAGCAATTGCACATTATGTATATTTTAAAGGGGCATGTTGCTGAGTGGGCAGGTACCCGTAAGGGAGCTGCTCTATTAAACAGAGAGCACTTGTCTGTCGCCTTGGCGTTGGCTGCTTGGGGTTGGTGACAGTGTTTTCCTGCTGCTGAAGAATCCAGACCAGGAATCCATTGCTCAACTTCATTAGCCACAGGGAGACATTAAGTGAACGTAAGGACCGAACGAGCCGGTGAGCCACGTGGCGAGCAGCCTTTAAGTTCTGGGCTGCGGTATATTTTATGCCACCTCAAGCCAGCCTCCCTGGACTCATTAGAACTGTATGCCCAAAGGTGCCTCTCAACTTTCAGAAGCAAATAGAGAATGATATAATTCGCTCTGAGAACACCTTTCTGTCTTATCTGGAGCATGTCTTATCTATTATGATTAGGCATTAAGCGTCCTACTGTCCTTAAAATTTCATGCGATTCTACCCCTGCTTGCTAGAATTATGTCAGTGCCTTGTCCTGGATGCTGCTTCCGTCCATCAATACAGCTTGTCTTTTCTTCTTAACCACTGCAGGGTTCAAAATGGTCACAGTGTCCAGGGCTGCTGCAAATCCTGATTCTAGAAGGCTTGTGTGTCCTGCTTTTAATTCCCCAAGAAGCAGAGCCTGAGACTAAGATGTGGGAGGAAGAACTTTCTTTGGGAGGTGAGCCTAGAAAACTCCAGTATGAAGTAGGAAAGTGCGTCTGCTGATGCAGGGAGGACTCTAGCAGGGCCTCACTGTCGGGCGCTGAGCTCCGTCCTGCAGGCGAATGCAGGGAGTCGGGTAACGTAGGCGCTTCAGGGCTGTCCTTCCCACTGACTCCTGCCATGCTGGGCCGCCCCTGCAGGCCCAGAGTCATGAGCGCTGGCACTCAGACTGGAGTGTGAAGAAGTGGGCAGGACAGCGGACCTCGTCTGCCAGATTGGAATCTGCGTCCTGCGTGCCTCACCAGGGCAAGCCCAAGACTGTCTTGCTCGTTCAAGGTCTTTTAACAAAAGAACAAAATGAAGCAGCCAAAGACTTTGAGTCAAAAAAGGCAAGTCAGCGTTGCCAGGAAGAGAAGGAGGAGGGTAGGCGGGCAAACTGGGGAAGGGGATGCCTGGTCTAGTGAAGGAAAAATGAAACAGGGTGAGCTTTCCACGCATTACATAGAGATGGTTTATAAGAGGCACATCTTAAACTTCTGTAGTGTCTTGTGCACTATTCCTTCAATAAAATTAAGAACAAGTAATGAATAAAGGGCTCTACTTCTTCGTGCAGGGCAGACATGCGGGTGACCTCCCAATACTGCATATGCAGAGCACCAGCATGTGCTCCTCTGTGCCCTCTTCTCTGGTCCTGTAGCTTATGTCATGCTCGTACCATTTGTTTTCAAGTCTTTTTTATTCACCGCTTTTGCCAGGGTCCTCGCTCGCTCCCCACGGGTGCGCTTCTTTGGGGTCAGAGGTCTCTCTCCTCTTCCCCATTATATCTCTAGTGGGGGGACGGGTAGTGCTCTCAAAATTGGCAGAGCTGGAGTTCTGAAGCAAAATGAAAGACTTATGCTCTGACACTTATGAGTCTGAAGACTGTCCCAGAAAACCCAGGACACAGAGTCACCATAGGCCAGGCAGACCCCGTGTAAGAAAAAAGAAAAGTGTGGGTTTGGAATTCAGCAGAACTGCATTTACAAACACTTTCATTGCTTTAAACTCACCTTGGACAAGTGGGTCAGTCTCTGGAGCCTCTGTTGTCCATTCTGTGAAATGGGGATAATTACATCACTGACCCCGCTAGAGCTGCAAAAAGGATGGTATGACCTAATCACAATATTTAGCACAACACCTGGCATCTAGGAAACACTCCCAAATGTTAGCGTTCAAAAGAATTATTTTATGAGCATGTGTTCGTGCAGTTTTGTTTATGGAGAGCCTTTGGCTATGTCCCAGGACCAGCCTAACTCAACAGGGCTCACACAAACAGTGGCAGGTGCAGAGGCTGGGGTCTCCACGCAGAGACGGCGGTCACGGTCACAGTGGTCGGCAGCGGAGCCTAGCCCCAGACATTTCCCGCCACATTCCCTGAAGACCCCACGGCCACGCCGGGCTGGGCGCTGGGGATGTCGCGGAAATGAACCCCCTGCCTGGCTCCTAAAAGCGAGGGAAAGATGGGCACAGGATAGCAAGGGTGATCACCCCAGCAGCTCACAACCGCGAAGCACTTGGTGCAAGCACTGCCCTCAGGACTTAAACTCTGAACTTATTAATCCTTAAAACTGTCTGATGAGTTACAGCACTTAACGTTCGTCCGCATCACCGAGGAGGAAGCTGAGGCACAGAGAGGTTCGGTGACTCAGCCCAGGCTGAGGGGACAGCAGATGGAAAGCCTGGGTTCACAGCTCCTGGGGGCTCTGGTCCAGACACTCAGCCACCCCGTGTTACTCCTTGGAAATGCAGTGATTTTTAGAATCAAGAGTTGCCTTGTTATCCCATCACTTTTCCCCATTCTCATGTTAAACTTACACCGTGGGCTAACTTTAGCCCAGTATTGTATTCCCCCCTGCAGAGTCCAGCACTTTCCTGGGATGGGCTCCAGCATTAAGAGAAAGTCCCGGGTGGTGTCTGAGAAGAGCTGCCCAGATGCAGCCCCCACCTGGCGCTCTCGGGGTCCACCAGGGTGAGTTTTCCCTTCCAAGGGACGCTGGACGTGTCTTTAGTTGTCCCAACTCAGGGGTGTGCTACTGGCCTGTTGTGGGTGGAGGACAGAGCTGCTCCCTGCCCTTTGCGGGTCCCCAGAGGCTGCAGGGCTCCCTGCAGACAAGGCCGGACCAGCCCTGGGTCAGCAGGACGCAGGCCGCGGGGCACCCTCGCAGCATAACCCTATAGAGATGTCCCTGGGGACCCAGTTTCCCATGAGTCTCTACTTGGTGGGTCTAGACAGGAGCCCCAGAAGCTGGCTGCTCACCAGCTGGAGCAGACGGTGCTGAAGCTGCTGGGCCAGAGTCTGCACTTGGAGGCGCGGAAACCCGGAGATACCTGGTGTAGATGCGGGTCTTGCCTCTAGGACACGTGGACCCCTAAGAAAGAAAACTGGATCCTCATCTTGAACTGGTTCAGACAAAAGTCATCCTGAGTTCAAACACTCTTCTTTCAACTCTCCCTTAAGAGAAAACACGGGAAAGGGCTTGGGTTGGGGAGTGACAAGGTCAAACGGGTCAGCTGTGTGGAGATGGCCAGACGCTCGACTTTTGGTGGCCGTCGCGATGACGTGCGTCCAGATGCGGGACCGTGGGGCCGCACGCAGGCGGACACGTGCACAATGTTACGTGCTCACAGAAACGCACCTTGCAGAGTGGGGGGACGAAGAGGACACAGAGGCAGAGGGCTCTGCTTCTGGGAGCCGTCGGGGGCCCCTGCACTGGAGGCAGCACCGAGCTGGGTTGGAACTGCCTGGCTCCAGTCCCCAGACATCCAGTGCAGCCTATTGTTGCCGGGACTCGTGGCTTCTTTCCAAGAGGCGCATGTTGATGGTGGGGTGTGCATCTGCCTGACTCACAGGTC
>RJWH01003986.1:0-126333 GCA_004363575.1 Solenodon paradoxus
TATGAGTAACAATTTGGTGATAGGTATGCCTGTCATTCATAATCCTTGATCTTCTACTAAATTAGAAACTGTTCTCTGAAATACATGATATCGAGAAAGATTTGTGTTGCCTGATTTAAAAAAAATCTCAGCTAATAGAAATTACAAAATATTGTATTGAGCTTATGCTGAATATGTAGTATAAAATTATCTAGAAGACATTAATTTATAATGTGACTTCAAGCAAGAAATAAAGAGTTGAAAGCTTTTGAAAAATGCTCTAGATTCTGCTCTAGATTCTGCTTCTTAGGGAGATAAGAGCCTGAATCATACTGTTCAGTTGATTCCTGTGTGCTTTTCATCTCAAGATTCAGATTAAACCCCACCCCCTAGGGAACCTTCTCTAGATTATCCCAGGTCGGCTGCTTTGGCATATGTAAAATATCTTTTCTGTTCATTTGCAACTTTGCTCTGCAGCATCTCGTCTCTCTTCCTCTGCCTCCCCCATTCTAAGCCAGGTCCTTGGTCTTTACATGGTTTGCACCATAGCTGTCTGAGCCACAAAGCCCTTTCTTTTTTCATAAGAAAAAAATTTGGTCATTGGTGTTGTGTCAGATATAGACTGAGTTGCAATTTCAGTATCCTAAATGGAATTTTTAGAAAACTGTGCTTTTATAGATTAAAAAAATTTTGTACTGAGTTTAACACGGTGTAAACATTATATTCTCATATGTGCAGAGTACAGAAAAGTCGAAAAAGGAAAGAAATACTGTTCATGACCCTAACTTTTTAGTGATCGTGGTGGTGGTGTGTATGTGTGAACTTTTTCCAAAAAGAAACATCTTTTAATTGACAAGAATATACATGATATAAAAAGTTACCAATACACTTGAAGGCTACCCTTATATGCTTAGATCAGATTAGATCAGCTTTAACAGGATTTGCCTTCATCAGCCACTCTTTCTTCCTCTTTCTCTTTCTTGTTCTCTTTCTCGTTTTGTTTTTGGTTTTTTTGCTGTAACAAAACGTGCTTGGTGAGCATCTTTCCATGCACATATCTTTCCTTACACATGTGAAATGTTTGTAGGAAGATTCCTGGAAGTAGAACTTCTGGGTCAAAGGGTATATGCAGATAAAATTTTGTTGGAAATTTGCCTAATTGTTGTTTCTAGAGACTATTTTTGATTGCAACCATACTGCTGAAAAAACGTTTATTTTTCATATTTTAACTATTTATCTTGCTTAATTTGCCTCCCTTTCTTATGGAAGCAGTGTGTGTTCATTGTAGGAAGTCTAAAAGACAGATTAGTGTAAATAAGAAAAGAGAAATGACTCCTACTGTTAGGTAAATGACTGTTAAGATTTCTTTCTACATGTCTGTGCCTGCTCTGTCTCCCTTGGTGCCCTGAGCCTAGACTCTGGCTCATGAGAGTCCGTGCAGAGTGTGTGTGCGAGTGAAAGATGCACTCTGTCCACACTCAGCCATTCCCATCTGCCTGCTCCTGTGCATCACGGAAGGCAGGGCTGTGTGGGCACCTGCTGTGGGGAAGGCGGCAGGCAGGATTGCTGCTTCTCCTGGACTGTACAGGACCACCCACTCCTACACAAAGTCAGTCTTTAAGAATGGAAGTTTTGCAGCCATTAAAAAAAGATGAAATCTGGATGGAACTGGAGGGGATCATGTTAAGCAAAATATGTCAGAAAGAAAAAGAAATACAGGCTGATTTCACTCAAGTGACCAAAACTCACAGGACACAAGACAGTGACTACCAGGGGAGGTGTTAGGGGGAGGGAATGAGGGAAGGAACAAGGTAGTGTAAAGGCTACTAGAACTCCAGTGGTAGGAAAGGTACAGGGAGGAAGAGAGACGAGGAAGATGCACTTTATTTATTTTATTTTGCCGTTCGTCTTGGTTGTTCCCCCAGCCCCTGTTCTTGAGCTGGGGAAGAGCCCAGAGCTGTATGTGGACTATGCCCTGGGTGTGTTAGACTGCTAGGTTGCTGGGATGCACCCTGGGGTATCACTATTTATACCTACATGTTTTAGATTTAGATGTGATGAGAAAAGCCTTAATTATTTATAGCTTTTTTATAGCTTGCTCTTAAAAATAGAAAATTAGTATGTTGCTTATCTCCACCAAATTTTTTAATGTAAGAACCAATTTGTGTGCCTGTTAATGCTTAAAGCTATTACTGATGTAGGAGTTGATTGAAAATATAATTTTATTTCTTTTCCAGAAATATCCTGTATTACCATACTTGGTTTTAGTATTGAAACAATTCTTATTACAGAGGGACCTTAATGAAGTATTTACAGGTGGAATTGGTTCTTACAGTCTCTTTTTAATGGCAGTCAGTTTTCTTCAGGTAAGTTGTCGGTGCCATGGTGGGGTACACTAAACTAAAGCAAATCAATTAGAGAATCATATTGGGAAAAATGCAAATCAAGTTCTAATTAGATTATCTCCATTGATTACATTTAAACTTAAACTGGGTGCTTTTTATAATCTAGCTAATAATTAAAAGTTCCGACGGAAGATTTTTTTGTTTTGTTTTTAATCTCATATGTTCTAGTATTTCTGAGACTTTTCACTGCAAATTTGAACATGCGAAGGTATGGTGATTTTTGTAGTATAAATACCAAAAAGTAAGAATGTCTTAATCAACTAATCTTTTAACTTTCACTGCAATTGACACCTGCTCATCAGAAACCTTAGTGTTGTCAGTGAGGACATTCATGTGGCACAGTGTCATCAGCTGCCTGATTTCTGGGAGTCAGGATGGCCGTCCGTGTGGCTGGCCAGGCCAGCCCTGTCAGCTCCCTGGGGCAGCCCTCAGGTTCTTCAACTTGTTCCCCAACCAGTCCGTGCACATAGGACTTCAGTGCTGTCGATAATTGCAGTACAGCCCGCTGCTCTATTACTCTGGACTGTTACGCTAAACCAAAATTATAATAGCATCGTTTATAGAGTTAGGATGTCATTTATTAATCCCCCCTTGGTAATTTAGAGAAAATCCAATGTAATTTTGTTCTCTCTCTTTTTCCTGATTTTAGTTACATCCCAGGGAAGATGCTTGCATCCCCAATACAAACTATGGTGTTCTCCTAATAGAATTTTTTGAATTATATGGACGACACTTCAATTATTTAAAGACTGGCATCCGGATAAAGGATGGTGGTTCTTATGTGGCCAAAGATGAAGTACAGAAAAATATGCTAGATGGCTACAGGCCATCAATGCTTTATATTGAAGATCCTTTACAACCAGGTATTGAAATTAGGTAAATCTGTGGGCATTCAAAGAAAGGACATTGTCAGTCACCATATTGTACTTTTAAACTCCCTTTAAATGAGAAATTAGGATTAACTTTTAATTGCAGTCATTCTTTTTTCATCAAAATATTGTATATGCAAACACCAAAACGCAGAAATGCATACACCAGAAAAACACATTGGGTACTTCCAGATGAGCTGGGAATAGAATTCATTCAACTCTGAAGGCATCATAGCATAGGGTCTTAGCTGTGGGGTGGGTTTGTGTGATCGCCTTTTCCCCTTTTCCTTATGTCGTCACTGCTCACGAGTCAGCAGTCAGTCGTCCACCAGGGCTTTAATGTAATGATTCTGCCGTAGAGGCAGAGAGCCCAGCACTGCATCTGAATTCAAAAGTGAGAGGATTCAGAGACGACTTTTCTTCCTTTTGTGTCACTCTCTCCTCTTTAATTTTGCGTGGTCTCCCTCTGTTTCTTCCAGCTTTATGTTGGTTTGAGGGTGAGCAGACAGAAATTCTTTCCATGCTTTCATGAAGTTATATTTACTTGTTTGTATCCTAGTTTTTCTGGGAAATGTTTTTTTCCTGTATAGTTGTAAAATATTTAGATTCTGTGTTATTGGACTTCAGTGGAAATGCTTTTTAGTCGTTTCCTTGAATGTGTTAACTTTGAAAATCAGCATGGGGAGGGAGTTAGATACAGTAGTTGCCTAGGATCCCTTTTCTGGTGTATTGAGCCATCTCTATGAACATCAGTGGTTCTGAATATTTGTTCATTAAGGAAATATTCATCGGGAGTCTCAACGATACAGAGATTTTTCAACAAGGTGACTTTTTGAGGAGTGCATAATTTACTATGGGAAATATAGTCATTGATAGAAACAGAAACTAGGTATTTCTAATTTAGCTTGGTTTCACTCTCAGGAAAGACTAGGCAGATATTTATACACACACATACACACACACACACACACACACACACACACACACACACTGTTGCTAGCCTGACTGTGCACAAGATGGTTCCTGTTGGGTCAGAATCCCTTACGCAGTGTGTGCGCCATGATAATGCACTTAATGCACATCCACATGTAAGAGCCTGGGAGTTGTGGGGGCGCCTAGATTCTCTGTGATTCCGGCTGGGTGGTGATTGCCTGTTCTTCAGAGGAGGGTTCATGCACGTTTGTTCAGTGTGCAGGGGTCAAGCTTACTGCTTTATCTGTCCATTTCTTTTAAAGGCAATGATGTTGGAAGGAGTTCATATGGGGCCATGCAAGTGAAACAGGCCTTCGATTATGCCTATGTTGTTTTGAGTCACGCTGTATCACCAATAGCAAAGTACTATCCCAACAACGAAACCGAGAGGTAAAAGTTTTAACTCTAGTCAGTCCACTGTGTTAAAATTGGTTGTGGCTTCTTCGAATTAATATGCTCCCTTCTTGTTTTTCTTTTTGTTGTTGTCACTTGTTTTAATACACGTAGCATATTAGGTAGAATAATTAGAGTAACAGATGAAGTTGCCACGTATAGAGATTGGATATCAAAGCAGTGGGGCTTACAGAACAGGCCTGAACCTTCATGCAATGGTAAGAATTTTTCATTGGTTGATTGAGTATTAGAGGCTTTTCTGTGTTGTGTGTGTTTAATGGGAAGAAACGTTTTCCAATCTTTTGCCACTCTTTCAGGAAATGGTGTTACCTTGGTAGTAGATACTCAGCAGTTAGATAAATGTAATAATAATCTATCTGAAGAAAATGAAGCCCTTGGAAAATGTAGAAGTAAAACTTCGGAATCTCTTAGTAAACACTCTTCAAACTCTTCATCAGGTCCAGTGTCTTCCTCTTCTGCCACACAGTCCAGCTCTAGCGATGTCGTAAGTATGATGACATGACTCTTCTAAACCTAGATGCTCAGGAGCTCTGTGGCTGGGCTAACCCCCTCGAGAGGACTGAGGACTAGCTCACTTTCTTAGTCATTACTGGGAAATTTTAACAAATCTCATGATTATGCTTTTGCTCTTCCTTGTGTTAAGAATTTCAAGCATACCGCTACAGTGAGTTTGAGTGAAGATTCGTAGACGCAACCAGTAGATTCTGCCATCACATTTTATTTGCTTTTCTCATAGCTAGTCATCCATCCATCCTGCTCTCCATGAATTCATCTCATTCTTTGATACATTGCAGAGTAAATTGCAAGCATCAGTACATTTTCCACAAAGTACTGTAATGTGTTCATCGTTAAACAGAGTTCATTATTTGTCTAGTTTTTATTGTGATTTAAAATTGACATAAGACAATCTTAATTGTACGTTCGTTGAATTTTAACAAATGCACGTACATGCGTATCCCCAAACCTTAACAAGATTATTACAATCTCACTAGAGTTCCTCAGATGCTTTCTCTAAGTCCCCAGTCCCGTCTGCAGAGGTGTACCCACTGTTAGGATTTTCTGTCAGAGAGTAGCTTTGTCTGTTCTAGAACTTAGTAGAACTTAGTATATACTACATGAGTCTATTATCATATATACTCTTGTGTAAATATATACTCTTGTGTAAGGCTTTATTCACTCATAATAGTGTTTTGAGCTTGATTTAGTTTTTTTAATTAAAATATCATTCACATAACAAAGTTCATTTTAAAATGTACGATTCAGTAGTGTTTAGTATACTCACAAAATTGTACAGTTATCAGCAATGTCTTATTCTAGAACATTTTTATCACCCACATAAGCAACCTATTATGTTGTCCCTAACAATTTCTCCCTAGTAACCCCTAATCTACTTTCTGTCTATCCTGATTGAATTTTTAGTAACCTGTGGTTACTTTTCCTCATCAGGGTTAATTTTCAGTTTACTTACTTGAGATATGAAATGGGTTTGCCCATTATTTGAATTCTGACTATTGTGTGACATAAAAAGTAACGTAAATATGGAAGGGAGGTAATTTTACATTGTTGACAATGACCAGTATCATAATGGAGTCATAAATCCTCATGCAGTATCTACTTGTAAGCCCTTTTGGCTTCTAGAGTGGAGAACAGAGTGCTGAACTAAATGTCACAGACATGGTAGGGCAGAAATAGAGGTAACTTCAAGAGGGAGGGCCTGTTGGGGACTGAGAGCATGTGACTGAGCACCTCACACATTCAGCAGCACCAGCTTGTCTCAGCCTGGTTCATTTTCCGTAAATAAAAATACAGATACACTTGGACCCCTGTGAGCTCCTTCAGGGCCGATAAACAAGGTCAGACACGGGCATTCAGCAAGAAGTCCTCGGATAAAATAAGCCACTTTAAATGTTTGTAGGAAAATATTTGGAGGAAAACTTTTGTAGTCGTTTTTATAAATTTATTATTATTTTGTTTAACTCAATGTTACATTGAGTCCAGAGGGTACTTAGCGGAAATTGTCTTTCTTTTTTAATGTTGAGTTACTGATATGTCACGTTATAACTCCTGTGACTTGTGTTAGGATTCCGATGCGACACCCTGCAAAACCCCGAAACAACTGCTCTGTCGTCCGCCCCCTGGGAACCGAGCGGGGTCGCAAGATGTGTCCTTGGAGTCCTGTCAGGCGGTTGGGAAAATGCAGAGCACCCAAACCACCAGCACAGCCAGCAGCGCCAGCAAATCTCAGGTGTGTGGGATTTGCCTTCTTGATGATGAGTATTCAGTAGAGAATGTGTGGGCTTAAACGTGAATGATAAGCCCATTGTGGCCTTTGAGGGAAACTGAGTTAAAGAACAAACCTGTTGTGATCTAATGGGTTTCAAAGCACTTTTAGTGACAGGAAGTCCTGAGGATCTTTATGAGACACCGTGTAACTCAGACCTTTGTGAGACTGTAGTGACTGGTCCCTCTAACATGTCTCAGCCACTGTATTACAGATTCAGCATGTAAGATTGCCTGAAGTTATGAAAAGTTTTCAGTGGTACTTGAAGTAAGCTACGTGAAGCTTTTGTGTGACCTCGTGACAATGTTACATATCTGGGAATGTCCTTTTTATATTTTAATATTCAGTACCTATTGATTACAATGATCAGGCAGTTTGATTTTGAAAGACCACAGAGACACTTTATTTTCTTAGTTTGCTACAGTTTTATTAATTATGAGTATATGTCAAAATGAGGGGTGAAGCCATTAGATCCTGGGCTCCGACTCAAGGCCATCTCACCTTCTCCGAGTACAGCTGGATCCTGGGGAAGACTCTTTGCAGTATAGATTGACTGTGAGTCACTTCATGTCTGACTTGATTTGAAGAGTCTACTTCACCTACACAGCTTTGTCATATGTGCCAAACACAGACTTGTTCAGAAATGGCCATTAAAGTGACAGGGGATAACAGGAAGGGAGCGGCTAGCTGCGATGACCCCTGACCTGGCGTGTCTGTCTCCCAGTATTGCTGTTTATTCTGTAGTGTATTGCTCGATAGGTTTGTTAAGAAACATTTTACATTCCATAGACGTTGTTTTCTGCCTGCCTGAATAGTCAGCACATCCCCGGTTTTGAAAGCTCTCCGAGTCAGGGCTTTAGCGAGTGTTCTGTTGAATCTGCAGCACTGATACCTTTTTGACCGCCTGTTTTTTTCCTGCAGCATGCGTCATCAAGGCTCTTTCGTTCTTCCAGCAAAGGATTCCAAGGTACAACTCAAACAAGCCATGGTTCCTTGATGACAAACAAACAACATCAAGGCAAATCAAATAATCAGTATTACCATGGCAAAAAGAGGAAACACAAGAGGGACGCCCCCCTCTCAGACCTGTGTAGATAGTCGGCGTTGTGTGACGGACTGTCTGCTGTGTGCAATGATCTCATGCTCAGGACAGTTGGATAGGGACTCCTGGGAGACATTCGGGAGCCTTGCACTGTTCAGACGTTGATTTAGCCAACTGCGTTTTTTCCCAGCTCGCCACGGAATGGATCATGAAGACTGACAACTGCAAAAACAAAAAGCAAGCAAAAAGGGAAAAAAAGGCTGCTCGTTTGATAAGTCATATGCTACAACAGGGTCGTTTAAAGATTTAAAGCTTGAATGTAAAATAAATATATTTCTCATTGGCTTTATGCAGAGTTATAGGGAAATAGTATTCAGTGTGGGTAGGGTGATAGAAACAAAAAACAATTTCAGAGGATGGGGTGGGAAAGGAAAACGAAGGTATCTTAGAGGAAGTCCAGATTCCAAAGGGGGAAGTGATCTGTGCATGGTTTTTTGGTTCTTTTTTTTTGTGTGTGTGTGTTTTTTTTAAAATATTTTTGCATATATTTACCATTTTATTGTGTGTATATATAGAAGACCACATAGGAAATTGGTATTTGTAATAGTGGATTTGTTAATACTTTTTACATAACATTACTGTTTAAATTGTAAACAGGTTTTTCTCAGGATTAGTTTAAAAAATACTCTGAATTGTCATCTTAACATCCATATTTAGGGAAGTGATTAGTTCTATTACTCAATTTTTTCCTCAGCATTGAAATGACTTAATAGAACCCTTGTGACCTGCTGCAAAATTTTTTTCTCTTTAAAGAAAAGGTTTATGGTGGCAAATGACGTTTATTTTATTTTGTAAAAAAAAATATATATATATATGTACTATGTACTTTTGTGTAAACACTGAAAAATCTCTAGTCATCTCTCAGAATTAACTTGCAACTGTTTTCTATAGTGCTGTCGTCTTGGACAACGGGCAATGACATGACTTCGTTTCCTTTGCAGTCTTTCCCCCCCCCCCTAAAGGGAACAAGGCCCCCGCATCCAGTCCCATCCCCGTAGCCGTGAAACCGCGGGCCCCACAGACTGCATGCTGCCCCTTGAACCCCGTGTGCTGCGCGCGCCTGTGTCCTCCTCATCTCTTACTCTTTTTTAGATTCATGCTTCACTGCTGTGGGAGAGAATAACTGTACACAGCTTTAATTAAATCATACTTACAAAAAACTATTTTCTTAATACTCCACTTTATGCTTTTGGTATTGTCGATCTTTAAAAATTAAATGGTCTTTGATAATGGAGCTATTTTGTATTGCCTTATTAAGACCAAATACTTTTTGTCATCCCATTCTTTCTCCTCTCCTTTCATGGAATTGTTATCTTTAATTAAAACGTTTTTAAATATTGGCTTGTTTCAATCATACTGTAAATTTTGGTTTTGGTCAGTCAGCTTTGAGTGCAAATGAGATGTATAATTCTGTTACTCATCACATGTTGAGTTTGAAACTCAGTTGAGAATATTTAACAGAATGTAAGTGACATTTCTGAAAAATGCTTTCTTTCAAGGTGAAAGCTCTTATGTTTAGCACCGGTGTGTGTGGCTCTGTAAAATATAGCCATTTCTGAGATGAGATTCTTTTATATATATATATATATATATATATATATATATATATATATATATATATACATATAAAGTACTATTGGCTTTTAGGAATTTCTTTTATATACATTTATGAAATACTGAAGACCAATCAGACAATTAATGGACACTTAGTGCAACTTTTTATAATGAAAATAATGCTAAAGTAAGACCAAAACTTATGTCATCACTGAAATCAACAATTTTCAATCTGTTCGTATTTTAATTCACAACGGAAAAAATGTGTTCCAAAACTGGAAGCTCATAATACTTGTGTCGTGGAAGTTTTAAACGTGACGTTATTTTGACAATGTTTTAAATTTTAGAGTCACATTTTATTCTGATCAGAATTTTTATCAAAATGTTGAACTTTTCGTTTTCTGAAACTAGTTTGTCATAATGTTGTGCATAATCACAGTATTTATTTTCTAGGACTATTGTGAATGTGTAGACTTACGTTTACTGCTAAGGGAACAATTATTTATAAAATAATATTAAATCCAGTATTAGCTGCCTATTTCAGACACATAATACTTAGAGGTCCATGTTGCATTTACTACACTGAATTTCTTTTTCTTTTTTTTTTCCAAAGAATCACCCTCATTGTTGACAATAAATGTACTTTTAGGTGCGGATATTAGTGTTCCAATAAGCATGTGATTATATTAAGGTGGTGGTAGCGGGAAGATAATCTTGATTCCATTGGGAATCTTAGGTTTTCGTAAATTTATTGGGAAAATAGTTTTTCCTGTACTGCTGAAGTTTCTTTTTGGTAAACAGTATCTTTCTAAAAGAAAAGCATGAAGGAGAAAATTGAGGTGTGTACATTTCCTCAAATGACCAGCATTGTATTCGTGAATACTGTGTATCTTGCGATGAGCAGTGTGGAAGCTGCTCATTTTTCAATCTGAAGTAAAATACTTTCAAGAACTTTTAGTTTGCCTGCTCATTTGTTTTGTGCATTTCATCTCTGTATTTGCCTCCTGTCTTTTTTTTCTTTTTTTGAGTTTTAAAACTTTCTATGAAGATTTTGTGAGTATCTCAGAAACGTGTCATTAAGACACTACAGTCCATCCATATCCATGAGTCATAACCCTCTGCTGTGAGCCCCTGGAGAATGTGTGATTTTCCAGACCCTCCCTCACTGGTGACGTTTCTCTGGCAGTCATGTCCGTGTTACTAGATCTGTGTCGAAGCTTCTTAAAAAGTCGTCATGAACGTGTAAAATACTAGTTTTCAGAGATGCACATGGGTTGGACAGTTGTCAGCACAAAATCTGAGTGGCTTTGTTTTGATAATAAAGATAAATGCATTTTCCCTTGAGATTCAAGGTGTCCCCTGAAGGTGCCCGGGGTTTTTTGTTTTTGTTTTTGTTTTTTTTTTAGTGTCTTTGTTTTGTTTGGAGAAGGTGTGCGTGGTTTTCAAATCTAACTTTTGATCTCTCAGTCAGAGCTGCTGGTTTTACCTGTAGTTACCCTCCAGTCTTCAAGAGTTGATCATTATATTTCTGTCCTGTTTTGAATGTTTTTTCCTTTTTGCTTGCATTTTGAGCCTCTCATTAGTATTTAGATTATTTGCTTTGGCTCCAGATATTCCTGGATAAAGTTTTCATAGACCAAAACGTGGGTCGTAGGGAGAGCAGTGTTAATAGTCTTTTTCCTCTGAAGTCTTCTATATCTCCATGTGTTGTCTTCTCATTCCCTCCCCCATGTAATGGTAACTGGGAGTTGTGTTTGCCTTGATTCGTGGATTGCTCTTGGGAGTTTCCAGCGCTGTGGGTAGGTAAAAAGAAGGATGACAGCTGTTAGCTGCAGATGGGTGATCCCTGCAAAGACGCTCTTCATTCCTCCAACCGCAGGTCGCTCTGTAGAAGTCCCTAGGAATCACTATTACTAGGTATTCTTGATAAATTTCACTGACTTTTTTTTTTATCATTTGTAACTACATCTCAGTTTTAATTTAATTTGATCTGAATTTTGAAACTGATTAATTCCTTCAGTTATAATCACGCTCTTGATTTTCTTAGTGTTTTAGTCACTAACTAGGAATGTTGATAGGAAATTGATCTTAACTAATTTTTCAGAAATTAAGCAGAAACTATGAAGAAGACATTCCCAATTTTGCTGTGATAAATATTCAAATGTTAAAATTAATGACCAGGAGATTTTATTCTTATCCATCAATTCTTGCTCTCTGAGTTCATGAAATGGTTTTAATTACTGGAAAGCACATTCTGATAAAGAATTTTGTAAGCCAGGGATCCTCTAAATGGCTCTATTAAACTAAATTGAGTAAATTTAATTGACTGTATTTAATGCTAATTTTCATCGTGACAATCCATCTAGAGAATGGTTTGGCATTTAAGTGGAAACAAAGATGTGTATGGAAGTGACTCCTTGGATGTGGTCTTCATGCACCTCAGCTTCTTAACCTCGAGGCTCTAGCTACCTGACATTTTGTCAAAACGAGCAGAATAAATGTTAGTGGACAAATTTAATATACTGCTTCATATTCACACTGCAAACCTTACCTGCAACAGCTTGAAAACTTGACGTGACCCAGAAAACGTTTTCTCAACCATCTTGACGCTACACCTTTCTTTTTCATAAGAGACAATGAGCCAAATACACGTATGAATTGAGTATTGAGAATCATTAACCAGAATAATCGCTTCTGCAGTCTGTTAATCTATTTGATATCCAGAATTAAATGTTTACTTAAGGACAGTATTTAGGACAGTTAATAAACTGATGTTTGTTTTATGTCAGGTTTTTGCTTTGTTTTTCTTGTATCTTTCCCAGGTCCATGGGCAGTATATGGCCAGCCCCTGAGCCCCTGAGCACCTGTCAGGAGGGTTTTTTGGGGGGGTTTTCTTTTTTTCTTTTTTTCCAAGTATTTGGCCTTTATAGTTTTCTACTTGAGTATTATTAAGTGTAACCTTAATTCATAGTCTCCTAGCCTGATAACACTTATGAAATAGGTGAGCCAGAGAGATGGAACAGTGCATCCCTTTGGTTATAACAAACTGGAAGCATCTCCTGGGTTTACTGAGAGATGTCAGTCATATGAATAAGACTAGATGATAAAAAGGAAATCAGGTATCCCCTTAACTTTAGTTATTTCAGCAAGGATGTTTCTTAGTATTTGCATGTTAACTTAAGTCCTCATGGTTCCATGCAGCCTTGGCTCCTTTCCATTGCAGCAGCTTCCACCAGGCCTGATTACAGGAAGGTCTCTTACTAAGCAAACAGTCTGGATGACCTTTTTAGGAATGTCATTTTATTCTAAAGCTCTTGCAGAAACCTGTGAGAGATTATGAATTGTTACCTGAACTGAGATAGAGGTAGTAGCTGAAAAGATAGAGACCGAGGAGAAGCATTTTCTAAATCCAGTAACTTGAAGCTTATTTAGCCTCATGGGTGAGTCAGCCATACCTTGTAAAAAGAGTGGAATTATTGATTATCAGTCACATTCTTTTAGTTTAAATTTAGCTTTACCTTTCAATTTGGGTTCTGTTCAATTCATAACTGCTCCCTAAATCATTTCATTATTACCTTCTATATTTGGTCATGATTTATAATAAACAATCTCTGAACTTTAAGATCCTCTCTCTGATTTTTATATTGAAATTTTTAGGAGTCACTGAGTCTTTGGTAAGTCCTTTAGTCCTAAAATAATCCAAAGACTTGTTACAGGTTTCAGAGTCCACTTTCTACTCAACTACTGAAAAATCACCATCTGATCACAAGATGTTAAAGGAGAAGAGTTAGGAGGCAACCAGTGTCCTCTTTAGATATAAAATTGAAATAAAACTTTTTTTAGTGGAATATACATTAGACATATGTTTAAAAAATTTGGTGAAACCAGTTTTAGTTTTTAATCATCTTTTTTATTTCCTTCTTCGATTAGCATTGCCTTCTGTATTAAGAAGTGTGGACTCCTGTGAGGTGCTGGAGGTTTGAATCATCTTGAAAGCTTTCCAGTCTTGTCTAGTTAACGCTGCAGAGGCACTAAGGAATTTACCAGAAAAAGAGATTTGATACAAATGATTTATGAAATGTCGACATTTCCTGAGGTCATGTCACTGGGCACCAGTTATGAATGCTATGAATTGCACTCCTGGAAGTTTTTTTTTTTTTTTTTTTTTTAAGCTCACGATGATTTCTTCAAAGATGTCAATTGTTTGCCTTGAAAATTTTATAAATTGCATTTCTGCGCACATCTGCCCCCAGGGCTTACCATGGGGCTTCTTATTCATAATCTGTGACTCAATAAAGGCTTTGTGCTTTCATTTATCTTCGAGATCTCTGGTATGAGCCTTTATGTAAACTTGAATGGCTATTAAAAAAAAATTAAAGACACCCGTTTAGATCAATGGGAGGTTTTCTTGTATATAGACAGCATTTCTGTGGGTTTACTTTTTTTTTTCTCCTCTCTTTTTAAGAGGGAGAGGAGAGGAGGAGGAAGCACTTTTGTTTATTTTGGTGCTTCCCCCTGGCCCAGGTTGTGAACCCGGGTCCCTGGGCTGTGTGTTTTCATGCCCCAGCTGCTGGCCTGCTGCCTGAGCCACGAGGGTGAGCCTCATTCAATGCCAGCAGCAGAGTGGAACACGCTTTCAGATGCCCAGCATCCTAGCCGAAGATCCCTGCTTGGCCTCCCCACGATTGTAAGACTGGAAACCAACTCCCTAGAATTCAGTTCTTCACAAATCAAACTCAGTTTTATCCTTTGCTTGAATATAAGGCCTTACGTTTGCTGCACTAAGAAACTGGTGGGGCCACAAGTTGCATAGACTCAGCACAGAATGAGAATGTTTGGTTCGCCGGAGAACAGAGAAACGGGGTTAATAACCAAGGGCACCCAAGCATGTTTTTAGAATTCTCCCTTTGCTGGCCTGGAACCTAACTGAGTGGTGAAGAAAATCCTGGAGAGTTCCCTTCAGAAGCCAAGCAAGCTGAGTTAGAGTCGCACGGCCTTGTGGGGACAGTGGCCCGTGGAACTGGACCCCACTCCAGCCCTGTCCCTTTTGCTTATTTGTTCATTTTTACTGAAATGTTCTCTTGTAAAAGGCAAAAAAGTATCATCCTTTTAAAGAGCATTTCGGAAGTTTCTCAAATGATAGTGAACTGAATATACAGGACAGTTTTGTCCATCTACCCAGAAACAGTGAATTTAGTTTCTCAAGTAATACGTGAATGTGTTCCAGTGTGAAGTGCAAATAATTTGTAAATATCCAAATGAAAGACCTAGTCACCCTCCCCTAGTCCACTAGCTCCCTAAAACTAGTTTTTTTCATGTCTTGGAGTATCTCCTAGACTTTTAAATGCATTTATGTACATACATGAATCTACGTATATATAATTTCAGGAGTCTTTCCCCCTTTTACATAAAGGACATTCTGTATATTTCATAACTCCCCTACCTGCTGAGAGTTCCTGCCACATCTCACTCTATAGATGTACTTGATTCCTTTTTATTCTGACTCTTACAAGTAGTTTAGGTAAATTAACACATCAGACACCCCAAGGCCTTAATAAGCGAGTAGTTTCACATGAACTGCCCAGCAGTTTTTCAGCTTATCTTTAATAGGGATTTTATAAAGTGATATTTGGTGGTACTTTTCTTCTGAACTGAGGTTGAGGGAGAAAAATTGCCTTGATTTTATCTTTTAAGTAAATTTTCATGAGTTGCTTTGAGAAGTGTTTCATTATTTTTAAAGGAAAGGTGCAGACAGGAATGAAGGCAAGCAGAGGGAGGCAGGCAGGAAGAGAGAGAGAGGGGAGGAAGAAGCATTTTATTTTATTTAGTTGTTCACATTGGTGGTTCCCCGGCCCCAACCCCTCTCTAGCCTCAGGACCTGAACCTGAGTCCTTGGGTTGTTTGTGGACTGCGCCTGCTGAAGGCAGCTAACCAAGCCGCTACGCCACCAGGGCGCACCATCCTGTTGCTATTGCTAGGATTTAAATGTTATAACATTCATAAAATTATATAGTTACACGTATGTCATCTGAAACTGCACCTCACTTTTTCTGTATTTTCACTTTTTAAAAATCATTGCCCTTGGCAAAATTTATGCAATCAATTGAACTGACCATTTTCTACACCTGTCCCCTAAACTTAGATCTTTTAATTTTCAGAGCCTTCAATAACTGCAGCAGCAGCAACTAAAACACTCTCTCAAAATAAAGTTCTCTTAAGTAGAATGAATCAAACAGTGAGCAATGAGAGGGAACTATCAAGAAAAAGGATTCAGCTATTTGGGTCAGAGGGCAGAGAGGTGCCTTGGATTTGTTGGAAACAAATCTACTGAAAAATTTGCTGGAAAAAGAGGATGGAAAGCAGCTGTGGGAAATTCCAGAATAATGGTCTCCCCAATCCTTAAGAGTCAAACATCTTTTTTTTTTTTTTTTTTAAGGTGCAGGAAGGAATGAAGGTAAGTAGGCAAGCAGGCAGAGAGAAGAGGGAGAACATTTTTGAATTTTTTTACTTTAGTTGTTCATTTTGGGTTGTTCCTCCCCAGCCCGGGATGTGAACTTGGGTCTTTGGGATTTATGTGGACTGAGCCCCTTGGGAGGCAGAGGACCAAAACACTACTCCACCAGGGCATACCAACTTTTTTTTTTTTTTTTTTTTAAAGGAAAAATGCAGGCAGGAAAGGTCAAGCAGAAGAAAGGCAGGAAAACATTTAGTTTTCCATCGTGGATCTCAAACCTGGGACCTTGGGATGTATGTGGACTACATCTGGCAGCCAAATGCATTCGGCCACCAGGATGTGCCCATTATCATTTTTTAAGGGCATATTTTCCGGGAGGTCACTTTCTTAGGCTCTCATTATGTAATTGTAGAATTTCTACTATAATTTCTCTTCCACTAGCATTCAGTCAAGTCTGCTAGGAGATGTTAGCTTAGAAATGCAACAACTTGGACTTTTAAATTGAGTGTTTTTCTCCAGTTAAGTAAAATGCTTTTAAACCTCTTATTTGTCTAAGAAAATCATTTAAAAATCCAAGCAAATTAGTCTGCTAATAATCCACTTGGGAAATAACATAATTTGTGTGTATGTTTGTGTCTGTGTATTTAAAGCGAGTAACTCCTACCCTGAAAACCCAAGATTAAAATGTAGAAGAGGAACCCGTTAGAGAGAAAAATGTTGTCAATGTTTAATGCCAACATTAAAATGAAAAGGAGAGAGTTGTTAAAACTTAATAAGTGGCTTATTTAAATGGTGTATCAATTTTCAAAAGAGCTATTGCTCAGTTTGAGTTGCAAACCATTTTTCCACTTAAGTCCCTCAGCAGGTTATGACTTTGCACAAACACTCAAAATGGTTGTAAGGTGGGTTACATCATGCATTAAAAAAAAAAATCAGTTCGGGGAAACAGTGCTTTCACCTGGCAGGCATAATAGTCAAGACATGCCCACCGGGAGACCTCCGATGAGGAGAAAAGGCGATACCAAGCAGCCTGAGATCAGGGTGTGTGTGAGGGGACAGGCTTGGGGAGGGCTGGGGCACCCCGGGAATCGGGTGAGCCCTGCCCAGAAAGTGAGGGGCAGGTGATGGACACAGTAGCCATGCTGTCAGAGTTTAAAGCCAGACAGTTCTAAGTTTGGTCTCATGCCTCTCTCCCCGCCCCCTCTCTTGAGTCAGCCTCTTCCAGTACTTTGTACTTTGGGTGTTTTAGGGGGATGGAGTATTTACTCCATGTCTCTCAAGATTATAAAATAATATATCTTGAAACTGTGTTGACTTCCTTCCACCCCCGAACTCCGGTGCCCCACACCCCTGCTAGACTTTGGTTTAACACAATATTCAGTGTTTAGATTACAGTGACTGTATAAAATTCTTGCCAATTGAGGTACGTTCTTATCAACTGAGACGTGTAATACAACGATTCCTGCTGCGGTTTTTCTTTTCCTCCTGGAGTGTCTTGTTTTGAGTTTTCCATGCGCTCTACTCGTTGACCTGAAACTGCACTTCGAAGCCCCCGTGAAAGCTTCCGGTGCACCTCACTGTGTCACTGTCACCTTCTGTGACAGAGCATCTCTTCTGCAGCTTCTGACCAGCTGTGCCTGGTGTACGTGTCACCCTGTCTCTGCCTCTGTGCCCAGAGGTCCCCTTCACTCATTCCGTGTGGCCGCGCCTACCACCTGGCGTGCGTGGAAAGCGCTCTCCTCGCGTGTGCGGGCAGCAAACATCGACGACTTGGCTCCTCTTAGCTGCTCAAGTGAAAGTTTGGCTGGATACAGAATTCTGGCTTGAAAAATACTTTTCCTTTGGAATTTGATTTTGTTTTTCCTTTCCCTGGCCCTGGATCTCTGAACCCAGGTCCTTGGCCTTGGCATGATCTGCACCTCAGCTGCGAGCCACAGGCCTCTGCCCTCAGAATGTGAAAGCGCTGCCTTATCCTGACAGGGTGCTGTCAGGAGCAGTAGCTGCCTTTCCCCTCCTCTCTTAAAAAACTTTGGGATCTATATTCTTCGCAGCATTCTGAAATTTCCTGGAGTGGAAACTGTGAGTCTGGTTCTGTCTGTTGTACTGGGCCCTTTTGATGTCCTTCAGGTGCTGGGAAATCTTGAATTCTTATTTTCTCCCTTTTGTTTTCTCAGAAACTCCACAGTGATTCAGATACTGGGTCTCCTGGACTGATGCTCTAATTTTCCTCTCTCGTCTTCCCTATTTTCCATCTCTTTTTATTCAACTTTATCTTTCAGCTCTTCTGTCGGTTTTTCATTTGTTATTATGTTTTTCATTTCTGAGGGTTTTTTTCTTTTTTTTTAGTCCTCAGATATTCCTTGTTTAAAAAAAAAATCCTTGGTTTGGTGGAGGGCAGGGTATGTTGACATATATGTGAGGAATAGGGAACCTATACATATGAGTTTATTTTAATATGTAAAAATAAACAATAATACAAATTTTAAAAAGTCCTTTAAAAAACCCTGGTGGCTCAGGTGGCTGAGACCCTGGCATGTGGACCATGTCAGGCCCAAGGACCCGGGTTATGACTGCGGGTCCAAAGTGAAAACCAAAATAAAAAACTAAAAAGCTTCATCCTCCTCTCCCTTCCCTCCTCTCTTTAAAAAAAAAAATAAATAAATAAAATAAAATAAAAAATCCTTTTTTGGTTTCATGGTTGCAATATATTCTTTGAATCTCTGAAAAGCTGAATGATGTGGCTAAGTCTCTGTCAGTGCAGTCTCTGCTAACTTGTTTGTTTTATTGTCTTGGACTCTCTGGGTTCGAGGCTTTCCGCAGACTCCTGGTGTTTCCTAGCTGCCTGCGCCCATATGAGATGCAGCCTCATACTCCAGAGAGTGCTGTGACTCTGGACAGTCAGCTGGGTGCTTCCCGGGGTGATCAGCCTGGATGGGTATGAGGTAGGGTCTTCAGGAACTTGGCTGATTGGCTTGCCCAGAAAACCCTCTAAGCCTGAGGGTGAGGCGCTGGCTGCCCACATCCTGGGAGCTGAGTGGGAGGTGTGTTCGCTTGGACGAGGGCAAAAAATATTTCAGCTTCCCCACATAAAATTGCCTTTTAAATATCTCCCCCTCTTCCACAGCAGAGCAACTATCTTACCTTTCCTAGAGAAACCCCCACAGCTGTGTAGAGAGGTGGTCAGAGTTAGGGGGGTCACCTCTACTTTTGAACCTTTGTAGCTTTACCTAGTATCATTGGGATGGATTCTTTTTCCCAGCTTCCATTTTAGGATTCAGTGTCTTATGTCTGCTAATTCAGTACCACGGATCCACCAGCTCTCTGCCTTGCAAATGCATATTGCTGTTAATTCCTCTCGCTTTATCCACTCTTATGAGTCTAAAGAAAATCCTTTCATTGCCATTTTAGTGGGTTTGTGGAGACAGTGGGCATAGAAAACAGGATCAAGGCACCATTCCAATTTTCTAACCCAAAATGGATTACCGAGGGAGAAGGTGTTGAAAGAGTGTATCCCAAGTCCTGAGAATCGGTTATCTCAAGGCGTGGCATGAAGGATAGGATAGGACCTTTCCAATTCTTCATATCTTTGGATTGTTTCACTTTCTCTTCTAAAGTACATGTCCCCTTATTTAAAAAGTCATTAGCTGCAGTGCCCATTCACGGGTATTCGCTGACGTCTGTCTGTGGCCAGCACGACGGAGGAAGTGAGGGGAAGAAGGAAGCAACTTCTCCTTGGACAGGCCACAAGAAGGCTGACACTGCTCCATGTCCTGGTGAGTGAAGATGTCTTACTGGGACTAAATGACAAAACCAACCTCGGGAACTTGCCTGTTGTCCGGCTTGGCTGTAGCTCCTTTAAAAGAAAAGGTTGACTTTGCTGAAACAAGTCTAGCTTCCACTGTAGCAATTTATTTTAGGTTTTCAAATCTCCCTGCACAAGTGAAACAAGGTCCAGAACTGTTACCTATTACAGAAATGCATCCAGGCAACAGACGCTGAGTGCTCTCCAGCAGCCTCCGGACGCTAGGTGGCACTGCCCGGGGGCAGCTGAGGAGGGACACTGGCAAATGCATCTGGAGTTGTTGAATGTGGTGGATAATTAAAATGACAAAAACACTAGATGTGCACCTCTGGCTGTCACCTGGAAAGAGGACATGCAGCTTTTACCTGCAGTCCTTCAGTGTGGATGTGATTTCCTATGTAGACTTCTCCACTCCAAAATTATTAAAATATTTTATAAGTATTGTTTCCCAGAACAAAGATCTTGAATCTTTGGTTGATGGTGGCGGTTTCAGTATGATGCAAGTCACATCTGAGAGCCCCTCTACATGGAGGCTGGTTCATCTAACACTGTGTCTTGAAGAAGCCATTCCTTTCCATTTGAAGTGCCATCCTTGGCATTAACTAAACTCACCTGGTTTGGTTTGGTTCTAAGAACGCACATTCGCAGACCCAGCGCCAGGATCAAAATCTCAGGGGTGCACACCGACCATATTTGGAAACCAGTGTCTTAGAGCCTTGCCACGCAGGCTGGCCTGGGGCTCAGCAGCAGCGGCATCACCTGGGAGTTTGGTAGAAACGATCAAAATTCTTGGTAGCCGCTTCAGACTCATGGAGTCAAACTCCAGGTGGAGCCCAACAGAGTCATCGATGGGCTGGTGCGGCTGCCTTGTCAGTTAATGGTGAGCACTGATGCAAGATTGGGTCTAACTCACTTACTCCAGCTCGGTTCGTGTCTGCTGTCTGGAGAGTTGGTCCTAGATCTGAGGAAAGATGATACACACTTGGCAGTGTGGGGAATCAGAGATGGCTCTCCTGGGGTCTACACACCACAAAGGGCGGAGGGTTTAAGAGGCCAGAGGGGAAGCGCAAGGCATGGCCCAGTAAAGCCCGCTGTGTCCCGGGCCCCTTTTCACTTTCTCCAGGGCTGACCTGACCTTGGCCAGCAGGACACACCACCTGAGGGCTGAGGCACTCACTCAATGTTCCTGAGACCTTGGGACAGACGGGTTACAGGTGTGTTCCCATACTTCCCCAGCTCTGGTGAGGGAGCCCGGCCTAGGAGTGGAGCACAGTTCTGAAGCCGACTCTGGTTAAGATTACTTGTGCCCCCCAATCTTGCCCACTGCATAGGGATGTCCTACTGCTCAGGAGACCTTCCCCGGTGAGCCCCAGGATGCAGTGGTGACTTTGGCAGGACACTCAGTGTCCCCACTGACAGATGGTGGAGCAGCTCCAGCCCAGAGAGCCAAGTGTCCCCATCTGGTCACCCAGAGGCTGTGGGAGCCCAGAGGAGGAGCCTGTCAATCTGAGGAATCAAGGAGGGTAGAAATCTCAGCTGAGACCTTCTCAACCGCCATCTGGGCGGGAAATAAAAAATTTCACCTTCCAGTGTTCCGTCTGATTCCTCAGCATAAGAAAGTCCCAGCGGGGTCAGGGCATGACAGCCCTAGGGTCACCTCCCTCCAGGCTAAGCTTCTGGACCTGGCTCCACCATTCCACCACCCGAATCCAGTAGCCCAGAGCTCCTCCCACCTGCTTGGCATAGGTCACCTACGTGCTTGTTACACGGCAGTCTCAGGAATGTTCCTGTAGGGGAACTTGAGAAATGGGTGTAACGGGTGCCCACGTGACCCCTTCTCAGCCAAGTGGGACCCGGATTCCACAATGGGTACAGAGGAACTGTGAACCAGCAGGAAAGAAGCGACCCAAAAGGGATCCGAGTAAAGCGTCCTTCTGCCCTGATTACCCCGTGCGTCTTGTCTCCTTTGTCCCTCCCATCAGTGAGTCACAGGAGTGCTTTCTTGCTCTCCCAGCTGGGTGCCTCGGAAACAGGGCAGTTTTTTGCTGCCAACTCCGGGGCTCCACCCTGGGTTGCAGACAGCCGTGAGTGGGGTCATAACGAGGTTGCGACACCGACTTTCGAAGAGGTACCTACTTCTTAGGCGCGCTTTGTCTTTAAGGTTGGAGCGCCCGTCCCGGATCCCACCTCCGGAGTCCCTGGGAGCCAGGTTTCAGCCTAAGCCTCCCCCATCTTGCCGGGAGGACCGCAGCACAGCTATGGAGCCTTCTAGAAAGGGGGGGAGGGGAGGCCCTGGAACCGAAGCAGCTGAGTTAGCTAGAAAGTGTTCCCTCTGGGGATGGGCCGCACCTGGCGCGTGCAAACACGTGTGTGACGCTGAGAAAACGATTTGGGGTGAAGATTTTTCCCAGCCCACGTTCGCAGGGCGCGACCGCTCCCTTCCACACGGGCATGGGGAGGCGGCGGAGGGCGTGAGCTGCTCGCGCGTGGTCAACATTTCTGGTGAAAACCCAGGAGGGCGGAGTCGGCGGCGCCCGGACCGGCATCGGCCCCGCCGCCCCCCGGGCCTCCGGGCCCCCAGCCCGGGCTCCTCGCCGCCGCCCCCGCCCCCGCAGCCCTCGCTCCGCCGCCCCCTCCCGCGCCCGCGCCCCCGCCCCCGCAGCCCTCGCTCCGCCGCCGGCTGGGCCGGCCGGCCAGCTGGGGGCGCCTGCGGTCGCTCCGCCGCCCCCGCCCGCGCCCGCGCCCGCGCGGCCGGATCCCGTCCGCGGCCGGCGGACTGTCTCGGGCGGCGGCGGCCGGAGCGAGAGCGCACGGCGGCAGGTGAGCGCGGCGACCAGCGGAGCCCGCGGGAGAGAAGCGGCTGGGCGGCGGGCCGGGTCCTGAGGGCGCGCGGCGCCGTCCGTCGGTGCTTGGGCCCGCGTCCGCGAGCCGGCGGCGCGGGCTGTCGGGTCTTGGCGGAGGTGGGTGTGGGCCGGGCTGCCTCTCGGCCTGTGAGTGGGCGCTAGATGGGGGGGATGCCCGCCGGCACCCCTAGACTGCAGGCCGCTCCGCCCAGCCTCCAGGGCGCCCGTCCCCTCCCACTCTTGCTTTTCTCTGCTGAGATTGGGCTTGGGTCGTCTCAGGCGCCCCCTTCGCTCGCCCTCCATCACCTCCTCCCCTCCGGCACTGGGGCCCAACCCCACTTTCCGGGCGGTAAGAGTAAGACCTGACTTAGGGACAGCCCCCCACCCCTAACCATCGTCTGTTGAAAGTGAAGAGAGATCAGAGAGGGCAAGATTACGGGGTGGGGTCGGAAGCAATCCACCCGAGGCCGCAGTGAGCAGGACCCCATACCAGCTAAATGGGGGCCTGGACGGGAGAGTGAGCAAGGCCTAAGGTTCTGACTTGGAACCCCCACGCGGGGAGCTGGAAACCTGAACCTTTCATATGAAGGAAATGGGCAAAGGAGGCAAGGGAGAGGAGCAGAGCTGTTTCTTGGGCTGCCTTGGAGTAGTTCCCTGAGTTGTTCTCTTCTGGTTTCTACGTGGGATCCCCTTCCTCAAAGACCACCAACTCCTGTTCTCTCTGAGTCCCGGAGCAGCCCAGGGTGGAACCGAGAGTTTGGGGCCCCTGGATGCAGAGAAGGGTGCTCAGTGAAGGAACACAGGTCTCCGTGTGGTAGAACTTCCCGTAACAGCCCGGTGCACACTAGCCTTGAATTGGATCTTCATTGTTAACTGAAGCCTCTTCAGACCTGGTCCAGAGTGATGCTCAGTGGAGATGAGTGAATGAGTGACCCACAGGACTGCAGTTGTTTCAGGGTGTGAGGCCTGGGGGGCTTGATAGGCAGGGCTTTGGGTCCTGAGAAGAGACAACTGCCATTCATTTGCTGCTTTCCCACGTGGGCAGGTGCCCTCAGAGGAGAGGGTCTGGGTGCAGACCTCAGCCGTCATGCCTGGGGTGCAGCTGGGCCTGGGGTGCAGAGGTGGGTAGCCTCACACGTGGTGAACTGGGGCCACAGGGTGTCTTTGGAGGAGCCACTCTCCACTGCTGAGTGTCTGGGGCCCTCAGAATCCATACAGGTCTTGGGCTTTTGAGAACAGGTGCTCTTGGACCTTTTAGGAGGAGGGCAGGATAGGTGAGGCCTTACTGGGCCCTCCCAGGGAGTCCTCCGGTAATGGTAGTGAGTTAAACCTGGAGCTGGGAGGAGGGCCTAGCCTCCTGGTCTTCTTAGCCTATTGTGGCATGATTCTGATGTAGTCTTTTTTTCTTTTTTAAAGGAAAGGCACAGGCAGGAATAAGGAGAGAGCAGAGGCAGACAGGCAGGAAGAGAAAGGAGAAACATTTATTTAGTTGTTCCTCTTGGTGGATCTCCTGGCCGCATTTCTCGAAACTGAATCCTGGGGATGTATGTGGATTTGTTCAGTAGCCTTATCTGCTAGACCGCAAGGGTGCGCCTGATGGAGTTGTTTGAGTCCGCTTCCAGGAGCCTGAGTCCCACGCCAGCAGTCAGAGTTTAAAGTGGCCTATTAAGTGTCCCCCATCCAAGGACAGAGCATTGCATGGTCGCCTACCAGCCCACCTCTCCCTCTTCCTGTTCCTACCCGTGCCTGCTATGCTCTGCGCCTTTGCTTCCGATCCCCTTCCTCTGTGAGGAGGGTACAGAGGCTTTGGCAGCTCCACTGAGGGGGTCTCCTGTGCCTTCCTGTGCTGGGCCGGAGGCAGGGACACGGGCCAGGCATGGCCCCTCCAAGCCCATGGGTCAATGGGGAGACAGAGCGTCATACCCTGACCCCGAACACCTTGGAGAGGACATCACACAGCAGGCACAGGGGCAGGGTGGGCAGAGAAGAGTTGTCAGTGAGGGGTCCTTGGGGAGTTTAAGTCATTTTCTTATGTATTCATGCTTTCTGTATTTTAAAAATGGTCTAGAAGCAGGAAGAAACGTGAAGCTGTTCCTCTTCTGTTTGTTCTGGAAAATGTTCAAGAGAGGTTCTGCTGCTTCTGAATCTTAGACTTGGGTTTGCCCGTGAGGTCCGGAGGCCATTGAACACTTCCCGATTTAATAGCGTGTCCAGTGGGGCGGCCTCAGGATTTTGAGATATTTCAACATATTTAGCCTCAAACCCTAAGAGGGATCTGGGAGCCAGGTGGAAGGCAGCATCCTGACTGGTCTGTCGCAGAGCTGCTCGGCGGCGGGGTTGGCTGTCGCATGCATTCCTTGGTGTCTTGTTGTCTGTGATTCATGGTCGACTGTTGGAGAGCCGCGGACCAGAGTCAGAGGGTGATGACGACACCTTCTCAGGAGGGGTACCAGGCCAGAGGCGATGGTGGCAAGGTTGTCCACAGCCTCTGGGCCGGAGCTGCCCTGACTTGGGAACCAAGAGATGCTGGTGCTATTGGTCTGGGTTGGAATCCAGGGTAGGATGCCGGGCCTGGAGAGGATGACGCCACACCCCGTGGGCCCTCAGTGAGGAGTCTGAGTCTGTGAGACCAGCCTGTAGGCTCCTTCTCTTCACACACACACCGCAGTCTGTGTGACCCCATCACGCAGCTCCCTGATGCGACACCCCCATTCCTATCTCCTGGTCCTTGCTCCTGTTCCTTCTTCCTGTAAGCCCTTCCTTCTCAGACAACCTCTCATGTGTCTTAGAAAGTGCTCAGCCTGTCTTGGACAGCCGACCTCGGAGGTCCCCTCAGGTGCTGTGGTCTGTGGGTCAGGGACATGGCCTGGGGACCCTAATGGCTTCAGGCTCCACCTGGGGCTTTTTGAGAATGGGTATTTGGCCCTGGACTATCTTGGTAAGGTGGGGGGAAAAGAAAGGCAGGAGCCTCTGGTCCCCCAGCCCACCACAGTCCTCTCTGTTCCTGAGCTTGTAGAGACGGGGATAAATGGGGCCCCAGAGGGTGGGGTGGCCTGTGTTGGGCCCAGGCCATGGCCAGGTGCAAGTACCAGGAGGTCCAGCCCAGACAGTGTGTGCATAGGTGGCCACACCTTCAGTTAATGACCACCTGCTGAGTGAGGAGGCTGTCAGCAGTCCAGCTGTTTGCAGACAAAGCCTTGGTTTTCAGTTATTAACAGCAAAGGCTATTATTTGTGAGGTCTTAACCTGCAGGACAAGATTAGTCTCTGGGGGGATCCCCTGGGCTTGAATGCCAGCTCATCATTTCCTGACCGTGTGGCTTTCACAAGTGCTTTAACCTCTCTGAGCTTCAGTTTCTCATCTAGGAAACAGAGACACTAAGAATAATTTTCTCAAAGGCCAAGAAGTCATTTCAGATTAAAAGAGACATGCCAGCCAGATGCAGTATTGAACCTTGGCCAGAAAGAATTGATAAACTCATTATTGGGATTGATGAGATTGGGTTTGGAGTAGAGATTATTGTATCAATATGAATTGGCCTGATAATTGTTTATACTTCTGGGAGAATAGGCATTGAGTTATTTAGGGGAAGAAGGCATAGTATAAACCACCCACTCTCAGGGATTCAACAGGAGCAAATAGACAGGTAAAGAAAATGAGGAAAATGGTACTAATAGGCAAATCTGGATAAAAGTATAGGAGAGTTCTTTGTACTTTTCTGGTAACTTTTCTGGAGATTTGAAATTATTTCGAAATAGCAATTTTTCAAAATAATGCTTATCTAGTGGTTTGAATGAAATATCCACACAGCTTATAACAAACAGTTCCCCGCACTCTGGGAATGTCAGCTGCTATCGTTACTGTTGCTTTTTGACCACTAGTATGTGGAGGGTCTGTTTCCCCCAAAAGACCAGTCTTCCAAGATGCCCAGCATGGTCTTTTCCCCGTATGTGTCCTCTGGGCGTATGCAGCCCTGCGGGCCTGGAGAGACTCTGTCCCCCTTACCGTAGGTCTTAGACACGGAGTCACCTCCAGGGACAGCCTGTTGTCAGAGAAACATCTAGACAGCAGGCCTGACATCTAGAGGCCAGGTTTGTCCTGTGAAGTCGTCCCCTCCCATGAAGGCCTCATCTCTTCTCCTCACCCCAGGGCTCTTTCCCACTCTTCAGCACAGGAGTTAAGTCTTTGGTCTGTCCCATTTACCTTAGAATTTCTAGCCATGTGAATTCTCTAGAAGTTATGTCATTAAATTTGGCCTTTTCTCTAACTGGTTCTGTCTGCTGTTCATTTGTTCCTTGACCAGCTTTAGGAAAACCTCAGAGAAACGAGGAATTTCCCCCCACGCCTATGTATGCATAAAGCGTGTCTCTTACCTCATTGTCACAGTGACCTCAAGCTGTCTTTTCGCTTTACCATGGCATAATTGTCGCCCAGAGATGTTAAGTGGCTTGCTCAGTCACAACAGCAGTGAGTCCAGGGCATTGACAGGAAGCCTGCTTAACATTTATTTTGGATTCATTCCCAACATCTGAAAAGCAGATGATTTTACATAAAAACCCAGCTTTCACATTTCCTGTGCTGCCTCAGAAGGCCTGCAACCCTGGCCACCTTACTGCAGGGTGGTAACTGGCTGCCACTCAGCAGAAGCGCCTCTTTACCTAGGCCTTGGGGCTCCTGCTTGCCCCAGTCCTCACCCGGCCAGCCAGCCTCACTTGCTGCTGCCTTGTCTGGCCTCTGGAGCCTCCTAGTTTGCTGGCCATGTGCATGTGCCGTTTACACCTGATCCCAGACTTGTCTGTTCCTCCTGCAGAGGGTGCTGCCCGCTCACCACTTTTATCAGCCCGGGCTTGAGTGCTGGCCACACGTGGGGAGTGGTTGGGGCCTCAGGGAGGAGGGGAGCCTGAAACATGGAGGCTCCAGCCCACCTGCTGTGACCCTACCCTGTTCCAGAGCCTCCCTCCATCCCACCTACGGTTCCAAGTGCTGCCCCTGGCAGCCACCCTTTAAGGAATCTGTAGGAGCTGCTCCAAGGGACCCCTGGCAGCACCCTTCATCTTGGTTGCTGTGTGTAAGCAGCTGGTCTTTCCTGCTCTTGCTCTGTGCTGTCTGTGGGGACACGCTGCCTTCCTGGAGGGTGGGCAGGACTGGAGAGACAGGCATGTCAGCCTCCAGCAGGGAGGAGCTCTGTGTACGTGGCCATGAGGCGAGTGTATCTCACGTGCGGCCTCTAAAACCCCTGGCTCCCCAGCAGTCTGGGCGCAGTCAGTGGGTGCCCCGCAGACAGAGGAAGGAGCCAAGGCGGGAAGTGGGTGCGCCCGCCCACAGGGCGGGGGGCTGGGCAGTCGTTGTTTATCTGCTTGCTGCTAGTGCCCCCTCACAGGAGCAGCCCTGTGGCGCTGGGAGGTGCTCGGCTTACTGAGTTTCCTGCACCCCAGAGGGGGAAACTGAGGCTTGGAGGGAAGGTGTGACCTTCAGGTCCCTCTGAGCCAGGCAGCTGTGCTTCCTAGGCCGAGGCTCAGGGAGAAGACAGCTCACTTATTTAAAAAGGACTTTAATTTTCGGTTAATTACAACACTGTTGCATATCTTTATTGAAAAATCAGAAAACATCAGCAACAAGGTGCTAGAAAACCACAGAAGCTGTACTCTCTGAAATAACCCATCAACATCTTGGTGTAGCTCCTGCAATTTAAATATATATGTAATAAATATGTATATATAAATAAGTATATATATATGATGACAAGAAAAGAATTGAGTCATCTCCGGAGAGTGCTGTCTGTCCGGCCTCTCCCAGCCTTTCACGTGGACAGCAGTCTTGCCCCAGCGTTTGGTGCACCAGCACCCGGCTGGTTTCCTCTGTCCCCTGTTGCTGGACGTGTAGGTTGTTTCCACTGTGTGATGGTTAGAGCACAGCACTAAGGAGGTGGCAGCTAAGTTTGTAAGTGGGGATTCTCTCTGCAGCGTGCATTAAGATGGCCCATTTCCCAACTTCGTGGTGCCCGCAGACTGAATGCAAGTTTGTGGGAAAGCCGCGTCCTTGGGCGTGGAGGTCTGGAGCGGTCCGGGGATGAGGCGGGAGCTCTGCCAGGAGAGGTGTTAAGATGCTGGTGTTGGAAACCATTAGTTCCGGAGGGGGGTGGGGCGGGACAGGGGGCGGTGAGGCGGGGCGGGGAGGGGGGGGTAGCTGGGGGGAGGGGTAGAGGAGGAGGCGTGGTTTCTGCTCCTGGTTGACAACCCAGCAGCCTCCATGCTGCCTGCAGGGGCCTGCATCCCAAGGTTCTGGCTGGGAGCAAGTCCTTCATGTTTTGGGGGTGGAATGGGGAGAGTGCTCCATGTCTCTCCAGTGGGAGATGGTGGAGGCTGGGTCTGAGGTGACAGCTCTGAAACCCCAGTGAGTCGCCTTCCCTGCTGGGGCCACATGTCTCTCATCTGTAGGCAGGACTGAAAATGATCTTCACTGTGAGCCCCAAACGAGATAGCAGATGCCAGAGCTTTTACAGTGACAATGTTTAGACATTTCATTTCGGAAGAATTACACTTGTATGAAAGAAGACAGAGTGGCATGGCCACCCCCACAGACTCATCCATGAGCTGCCAACTTCCAGCTCTTGGCCAACTTCCAGTCATCTCTCCTCCCACACACTTCCCCTCCAGACTTCGATCACTTCATCTATAAAACTGTAGTGTGTATTCCTAAAAGATAAGGGCGAAAAAAAAACCAGAATATTCTTTCTACACCTAAAATTTAGCAGTATTTTTTTAACTCTTTGGTGCAATGTCAATTGTTCCATACACATAAAAAGATTTTTTTTCTGTAAATCGGAATCCAGATGTGATCTCCACGATGAGATCGGTTGATAGTTTATCAAGTCTCTTTTCATCTGTGGAATGTCCGTGCTTTTTCTCTCGTGTCAGGTTATCTTGAGACAGGGTCACCTTTCCTGCGGTGGAGCATCCTATACTGTGTAATGTGTTCCTTGTGCCCTAAAGCTCTTCCGAATTGATAGTTATATGTGGAGGCTTGATCTCATGCAGTTTTGATCCCTCCACCCCGATGGAAGAGTTCCCTGGGGATGGGGCTGCACACTTCTAAGACACTTAGTTGTCTGGGTGAGCCTCTTCATGAGTGTTGCCAGCCATTGACCCATGGATGTGCCATGTTAGAAAGGAAGGAAGGAGGAGGAGAAGTATTTAGGAAGGAAGCCAGAGGAAGAAGAAACATCTCTATTTATTTAGTTGTTCGTTTTGGGTTTTCACCCCAACCCTGAGTCTTGAACCCAGGTCCTTGGGCTCTATGTGATGCAGCTGCCTGAGCCACAAGGGCAGACGAGTTAAAAAAATGCAGTTATTTCACTGGCGGCCTGCCCATGGGCCCGGGACTCCAACCCAGAGGTGTGTGGCTTGTTCTTTGGGAGGCGATCGACCCAACCGCTGCTCCCCCAGGGTGCACTGCCAGTAGCATTGTTATCATAGGAAACTTCCAGTTTTCACCTGGTTACAGGTGGAGCTGAGTGATGTTAGGTGGAGAGCTTCCGGTCTCAGGCCATTGTTTTTCCTTATTCCTAGTTTTTCTTCATAGCAATTACTTTTACCTGGTATCTTTTAGTTATGTAGATAGTGTGTCATCATTAGAGAAATATGGAAAACAGACATAAACAAGAAGGCAGATGATACTAGAACTGTGCTAAGTCCCCTCACCTAGTACTTACTCCTAAGATCAGTACGGTATTCTTCCATATTTTCTTACATGCAAAAACAAAACAAAACAAAAACACCCATCTGTGCTGTTGTTAAATGAAAAGGAAATCACACTTCACACATGATTCGGTGGGCTGCTATTGTCACTTCAGAGCAACTGGGTAACTCCCTGCCCAGGGTCTGGAGTGTGGGGTGTTCCCTCCTGCCAGGCCCCTCAGTTGTTCACACCAGGCTGGCTTGGGGAAGGACTGGCAGCCACTGGCTGGACCCAACTGCCAAGATTTTCAAAAGAAATGAGGACTTTGGGTTGGCAGGGCTGTTGCTTTCACATCTGTTCTTTTAGGATTCTCTGCTGTTACTCAGCACACCATGACCCTAGCTGCCCCTTTCTTTCTCCAAAGCCTGGTTGCCCAAACCAGGCAGAGCTCGGGGCCTTCGGGTCATGGGAGCCAGCCCCCTGCCTTACAGTGGGCTGGACCACCGACGGGATGTAGGGCTCTTCATCACGCCTTATTCTGGCATTAGAACTGGGACAAGTAGCAGCTATTAATACTTCTGCATGAGAGGGGCAGTGGCTATGGGGAGCTGAGTTTGGTAGCAAAGATGCTGTTTACTTAGAACACATGTTTATTTGGAGTATCTTTGAGGCTAACCCCAAGTCACCCCTTAGGATTCCCAATGACCAGGAGCCAGAAGGCTCCATTTCTATCTCTAACTTGTAACCGGTTGCCTGACCCCAGTCACTTTCTCCTCTGGAAGTGCACCCCCTTGTCTGTTCGGTGAAAGGGAGCTGGAACATCTTCCTCTGTTGCCAGTCTGGGAAATGAAGGGATCCCAGCACATCCCTGAGCCCACATCTGGGAAGAGATGAAGGCAGAAGGGCCACAGGTGAGTCCTGCATTGGAATACCTGCTTCTCCCAGACGTGAAAAATCCATCTGGGAGGAGGCTGAGGAATGGGACGAGGCTGGGCCTGCATCAGCACAGCCCTCTTCATGGGCCTTTCACTCATCCACCCAGCCCAGAGCATGGAAGAGCTAGGGCACTGGACGAAGGGCCATTGGACCTGAGTCTAGCCTGTTCTGTCCTCCCAAGTGGGAAGTGCACGAGGGGGTCGCACTGCTGGTCGCACAGAGCGCGTTCTGTGTTTCTGCTCTGTACTCTGTTGGGAGTACCTGGGTGCAGATCACTGTAGTGGAAATGTCACGAGCAATTCTTGAATGCATGTGCTGGGGAGAGGTAGGTCTGATGGAAGAGAAGATGTGACCTTGGTCACTCCTGAGGTGGCAGGGGTGCTAGAGCGAGAGTATGTCAGCCCGATCCTGACTGGCGCCTTACTCAGTCGTGTGCATGTCAAGTTGGTGCTGGCAGAGTGCAGGAGGCCTCAGTTCCTCGCCACAGCGCCCTCTCTGCAGGGCTTCTTGAGTGTCCTCGGGATATGGCGGCCCTGCATCCCCCAGAGTGAGCGACCCAAGAGAGGGCTGCTGTGTCTTTTGTGACTTCAGAATCCACACTTTGTGATTTCTGCAATATTTCATCAGTCATGAGGTATTCTGGGAGAGGTCTGTCCAAGGACTTGAAGGTCATCTTGAGGCTTGACTCCGGGGGTTAAAGATGGTCCCAGCAGCTCCCAACTCACGTCCTCCAGCCTAGTGAAATGAGTGCCTTCTTTTACAGAGTTCCAATAAAAGCCCCAGGCCTGAATCTCACCGGACTACTTTGAGTCACCTTCCCATTCCTCAGGGGACACAGGTCACAAGCCCACCCTGGAAGTCTGGTTCCTCTTAGTAAAAGGAGCTGCTGCTGGAAGTAGAAACACAGGCTGCAGCAGGGGGTCACTGCGGGAGGCCTGTGGTGCTAGGCCAGAGGAGGTGATGGTAGGGATGGGGAAGGCTTCCTGGAAGAGGTGATCTTTGCACTTGTCTTTGGCAGGATAAGTAGTACGTTGACCATGCCAGACAGTAGGAAGGCCTGAGCATGAGAGAGTGAGGCGCTGGGCAGCAGGGTCACAGATGGAAAGAGAAGTTAGGGCAAGTGCGGGGGGTCAGACGGAGGAGCCAGGACTGGACTTGGGAGGCACAGCAAAGCCATGGACAGGCTTCGATGGGGGCAGGCATGTAGTGGAGCCAGGATGATGGCTTTGGACCTGAGAGAGAGCACCTCCCCCAGGTCTGGCAGCACTTGCCTGTGGCTTCCACTTGCTACGTGCATTACACGCCTTTCTCAGTGACCCTCTCAGCCTCCCCAGGAATGGGTGATACTGTCCTGACTTTACAGATGGGCTCTGTGAGCTGCCAAGATCACATGAGTTGGCCATGGTCATGCAACGGGGCTCTGACAGTTCTGGAGGCTTTTTGTCCCTCATTCATGGGGCGAGGTTGGGGATCAGCTGGCTGCCTGTTGATCAGACCCCTCTCGGCTTCTCTGCAGTGCCGGGGGCCTCTGATCAGAGGTGGTTTCTCTGCTCTTGCCTCCTAGAAACTTGCCTGGACTTTGAAACCCACTGGGTCCTGTGGTGGGAGAGGGATCGACATCTGGATTTGTCAGACAGGCCAAACTCAGCTCAGCTCTTGGCGTTGCTCGCGCCTTGGCCGACTCACAGCCTGTCTGCCTTGTTTTTCTGCAGTTTTTCCCCTGCCTGCCCACAGCCCTGTAGCCTGTGGGGCTCCAACAGCAACCAGGGAGGAGCTCGACCCTCTCCTGGGCCTGGCTGCCTCTCTCAGGCCCCTCCTCCAGGGACACACGACCCTTTGCTGCGCCAGCCCCACCACAGCTCTGGTCTCCCTGAGCCCCAGACCACAGTCCACACCCTTCTGGGTGCTTCTCCCAGATCTTCGTGCCATGGCATCAGTGGCAGCTCTTAACCTAGGAGCTTGCCTGGTAGGAGCTGTGTCCGCCTTTGTGTCCCCAGCTTCAGAGTGGGTGGTGGGGCAGTTCCTGCCCACAGCCAGGAGGTGCTGCTGGGTGGGACAGGGAAGAGCGGGGCTATGCTGTGTGCTGGCACCTGCAGGGAGCAGGAACCAGTCTTCCCCACCTGCCGCTAAGGAAGTCTGGCTTGTCACCCCCTTGGGTGTTTGCTCAGTGGCTTTGGTTCTCTGGGTGCCAGGCTTGGAGGGCTCTCTGCTGAGGCTGGTAGAGGAGGATTTAGAGCAGCTGTCCCCAGAAAAGCCCTTCCTTGCACCCAGGGAGAGTCAGTGGTTTGAGTACGCAGGCTGTCGTCAGACCCGAGCGTGAGACCTGCTCTGTCTTTTCTTAGCTGTGAGCACCTGGGACTCTCTGAGCCTCAGTTGCCTTTTCTAGAGAAGGGGATTGGTCTGGCGCCTTCCTCGTGGGGCTTGCGAGGGGTTCACGAGCCTATGCACAGCACCCAGCACCCTGTCATAGGTGCGCTCACTGTGTGTACAGGTCTAGCCTGTGAGACTTCACCATCTGTGTGGGGCAGGGGTCTGTGCTCGTCGGCCGGGGCAGTAGCTGCAACAGGTCGTCAGGGAAGCCTGACCATTCTCCTCTGAGGAAAGAACTGGAAGGGAGGGCAGGAGTGGATGCCAGGAAAATCAGGCTCGGTTCCCCACTTTGTTATTCCACAGTAGGGTTTACTGTCAGGATAAAATGAAGAAGACAGAGCCCAGGCGCCTGTCGGATGCTCAGAGGGCTCCCTCAGGACTGTAGGTGCCTGCCCTCGTCATCTTGGTTGGTTTCGCTCCCTGCTTTCCAGCCCTTTCAGTCTGCGGCCTCGCCACTGAGTGCCATGTAATCCCAGTGGGGAAACTGAGGCCTGGCAAAGCAGAAAGGGAGCTGGGGTTGGACTCCTGGAGTCCTGGGGCCCAGAGTTCTCTGGGGACACTAGTTTAGAGCAAGAATTCTGAGCAGGGACCCTGGCTTGCCCTGGCACAGCACAAGGGTAGCTGTGAAACTGAGAGGCTGCAGGCTGGACAGGATGACCTTTGACCTCAGACCATCCCAGGGCGCTTGGGCCCTGCTCCAAGACCTAGGGCCCTCACTAGGTGGATGGGGAAGCTGAGGCCCTGCACCAGGGGAGGCTCCTCGCTGATCGCTGTCCCCCCTAATCGCTCAATAAAGATGCATTCACTCCTGAGTGGAGTGTTTTGGTGCTTGTTTTATTTTTACTTTTCAAAAATTGCTCCAACTTGAAGCCTTCTATTTCCATGAGGTCATTGGAGCCAGGAGCCTGGCTGATACCTCCCACCCACCTCCTATTGAGGGCTTTGCAGGGGCTGGAGCAGAGGTCCCCCCCACCACTTGCTCTGCAGGAGGCACTGAGCTGAGTAGCCTTTCAGCTGCCACCGCAGAGGAGCAGGAAGTTGTGGGTCCCTATGTGACTCACTCTCATTAGGTAGCTGGTGTGAGGAGCCTTCACAGCTTCAATGTGTGATCCTGGACGCAAGGACCCAGCCACCTCCAAGCCAACCCAGACCCTGACACAGCCTTGAGAGGCCCTGGAGTAGAGCCAGGTAAAGTGGGGTGTGGGATGGGGTGCCCTCTGTTCTAGCAGCCTGGGCCTGCGGGGAGCAGGCTGGGCAACACCCTACCTAGTGGACCTGGCCTGGGAGTGGATGTCTAGGGCCGGGCAGGGGATGGGGAGCCTTCGGTAGCCTCCTGGGCAGACAGCAGGCTTGGGCTGCCCCTGGACAAAGGACCAGAGACAACGTGATGGGTTTTCCCCAGCCTGACTAGAGGGTGCTGTTCTGATGGGGCTGTGCATGGGACTCGTCCACCAAGGGGTCTGCAAACACAGACGCTCACAAGGCCGTCTTTTACAGTCTGCTTTACTTTTCTCAGTGAAAGTAAAGATTGGTGCGGGAAAGACAATTGAACTTAGTTTGTTAGAAAAATCAGCCAGGCAAATTCTGAAAGTGACAGCTGTCCAAGAAACAGAGAACCAAGGTGCCTCAGGGAAGTGGAATAGTCTCTCTTTCCCTCAACCCCTCCCAGCCCAAGGCCCTGGGGACCAATGTGAACCTTTGGGTGGTTCTTCTGGACCTTTCTGTGCTCCTCCGAACACATGTACAGAGACAGGTGCCTCTCTTCTGGGGGAGCGGGGAAGGAGGCCTGGTCTCCGAGCCACAGTGCCCCTGGCCCCACCGCCTGGATGGCTCTGCCTGGACGGCTGTGTGACTCTGGCTGCCACTGGCTATCTGGGTCACTGACTTACCAGCAGAGATTTTGAGGGGTGACCAGCAGCCTTTCCCAGACTGTGGACCCTGTCCCCTGGGGCTGTGGGCTTGGTTTAGCCCGTATGGGGATGAAGATGTTGAAAATCAGTTAATATTTTTTATTTGATTTTTTAAAAAATCTGTAAATAGAACGTTGAATCTGCGACTTCACGAGGGCCTTTTTGCCTCAAACAAGACTGAAGGAGATACTGAAATGAAACGGAATAAAGAGGAAGTGCAGTGTGACTGGTACCACAGGAAGTGTGGGCGTCTGTTGGGGGTGAAAGTCTGGGAAGGCGTTTTCTGGGCCCCTTCCTTCTGGCAGGCTAGGGCGCCCCACACCTCCAAGTGGGCGGTGGCTTCCTGGGGGTTTCCTGTGGCTCCTGGAGTGAGGTGTGGTGTGGTGGAGAGGCAGCGCTCACTGTTCCGGACCCTCTGGCCCTCAGAAGGGAAGGTATGAACTTTGTGGGGGAAGAATCTCCAGTGGCATTTTATTGACAAGAAGTGACTGAACATTGTCTCTTCCCAGGAGAGGGTTTGGACGGCAGAGGCCTCCTGGGGGCCTGCAGGTGGGGTTGGTGTCCTGGGGGCTTAGGCAGTGAGCTGCAGGACGAGGCCGACCTGGGGCCTCCAGACAGGCCCACGGTGGTGCTCAGGAGGAGACACAGGGTGAATTCCGCTTTGGGGATGTGCACCCTTCTTTACAGCTTGTCAGTTGGTTGAACCCCTTCTGCACCTCCCCAGCCCCGGTGTGGCGGTGTCATCGCCCAGCGTACAGGGGAGACTGAGGCCTGCAGGGGCGCTGTCTGACGGGCACACAGTGGCGCACACCACCTCTTCTGCACCTGCTGAGGGTTGACTGGGATTAAGTCAAATTTTCACCCCAGCTGGGTTGTGTGTTCCGGGCCATTGGGGATGATCTGGCCCTTTGGCTTCTTATGACTTACCATTCCACCATTACTCGGGATCATTGAGAGGTGGCAAGTGGCCTTTTCCTCGTCTCCTGCCTCCTGTCCTGGAAGAAGAGAGAGTGCGGCACTTTTACACTGAACTGATAACATTTTCCGTATTTCATTCCCCCGCAGGGAAGGCTCTGGGCCCTCTGAGGGAGCAGGCAGAGTGGGTCACTGTCACTGTATGAGAGCCGCCAATGCTGGCATTTCATGGCGTCAGCTCCCTGGGATGGGAGGCTAGTGCCAATGGTGGGCATTTTGGGCATTTACTGTATTTAAAAAGACCTATGTGGCTAAGAGCTGAGTGTTAACTTGGAGCAGGAAATGAGCCCACCACATCTGAGCAGCAGCCAGAGGGGCAGGAGTCTTCTGCAGGTCATCAGGTCCAACCCCCTGCCTCTGGGCAGAGCCAGATCAGGTTCCATTGTCTGCCGGGGTCAGGACTCACTCTGTCTCCTCCCAGCAGTGTGGGAGGTGAGCACTGGATTGAAGCAGCTTCTTGAATCTGAAATGGGTTGCTCATGGTGCTCTGTGTGTAGGTTTATGGGATTAAACAAGGGGACAGACATATGGCACCTGGCACAGCCTAGCCGCTCCCCAGATGGAGGTGTTTGCCATCACTGTCCTGTTGCTGTGTGGGGGGTGCCCTTCTGCCCCTTCCTGCCCTGGGTGGCAGGGTGCACATCCGTGGGGAGGGAACCTGCAAGGTGAGGATGCGGAGAGCTGGGCTGGGGCCTCTCTGGTAGCCAGCAGCCCTTGGATTAGTCACCGCTCTATTCCTGTTTCTTTGTCTGTGGATGGCAGTGCCTAGGCAGGTCATGGGAGTCTGAAATGCATGCCGGATGTTTCCCAGGCATCTGTGATCAGTGAGCGCAGACCTAGAGATTCCCGGGCCTTGACTGCAGCCCCCTAGTCTGCATGTGAGTAACCCGCCAACCCCCTCCAGTCTGTCCCCACCTTCCCAGCCCAGCCTTACTTGCTCCTGGGGCTTGCACCCCAGTTCCACCGGTGTCCCCTCCCCCCCTAGTGAGAGCATAGTGCTGACCCAGCAGCCATCGGCATCTGACTCGACCTGCCGCTGCCCACAAATGTCACAACCTCCCTTGTCATGGTGCAGTTGCCCAATCCTGGGCACAGACTTGCTGGACTGGGCAACTTCCATTCCCTGCTCCCCCAAGTCCTTGTGGGAGGGATGAGGTGCTGGGGCAGGTGGGCAGGACCAGTGGTGAGCCCTGGACCAGAGATGGCTCAGTTGCTCTTCAGTGACACCTGGAGCTGTTCTTTCTCTGCCTTTCTCGGGACCTCTGGGACAGGCCTGTTTCTGGGTGTTTCTGAGCACTGGCTAAGTGCTGGCTGGGGAGCTAGGCCTCAGGGGAGCCTGGTATCAATATGGGATGGACCGCCCTTCACTGGAGAAGAGGCCTTTTGGGCTCTTGGGTTTTGGACACATGTCTGATCAGATACTCTGGTGTCATATTTGAACCCCTTGGCCTGGCTTCTGGGCCCCCCCTCCATTCTCTCCCCCACCCTCTTTACCCCCCTCCCCCCCTCCTCTGAAGGTCTCTCCAGCAATGTGGGTCCTCCCTGACATGGTCTTGCAGTGACTGCTCTCCTGCCCTTCGCCTGGGCGTCCCTTCTGCTTCCAGTGTTTCCCTGCCTGGCTTTCCCCTCTCTGGGCCTGTGTCACCCTGTGAGGCTCCCCGGGGGTCCTGAGTAGAGTGGAAGAGGGCGCTCCAGTCTATCTGCTCCTGACTGGCAGCCTCCTCTCCCCTCGGCTCCACCCTGAGCCACCTTTTGTCCTCTCCTTCTTCTGCTCCCTGGTAAGTCCCCATTAACCACTGGAGGGACTCTCCCTGCAACTGTGCCTGAAGGAAAAGAGGCAAATTGAGGTCTTTGTTGCAGGTACCCGTTCTCAGCCTGGTTTCCTGTCCTTCCCCTCAGAAGGCCTGCCTGGAGGTGATGGGGGTGTGAGCATGCCCCTGGGGCAGCTCATGTTCGGGGTGGCAGCATGCAGCAACACACACCACTCAGAAACAGGCCAGAGGGCGCCGCAGCCTGGGGCCAGTGTGAACCTCCCTGGCCGGAGCCGTGTCGCAGGCCCCCTTCCCCTGGCTGCCCTCAGCGGCGTGGACTTGGGGCCTCATCTCCGTATCTGCACAGTAAGCAGGCCGGCTCCAGCCCCTGCGCATCAACCACGGGCGGGCGGAGGCGTGGACAGGGGCCTCCCCGTCTGCCACCCCTGCACCTGGGCCTCCGAAGTGCTTTCCTCACCTGTCGGAGGGAGGCGGAGCCCTTTGAAGTTGGTGGAGGTGATGCTTCAATGGGGGACACATGCTAATAGGGAAGCGGCCTCTTTCGAAACACCTGGACTCCCTGCAGCCCCTGTCCTGGGCCCTGGGGAGGGGGCTTGGTGCCAGGACCTGGGCCAGCAGCAGCCTTCTGGTCAGGAGAGCAGATGTGAGACTGAGACCCCAGGGCTTGAACTGTTTCCCTAGTGCCTGTGATTCAGGGTTTCTCAGATGCCCTCCTCTTGTGTTTGTAGCCTGGAGGTGTGACCCCACTTGTATGCCCGCCTCTGTGTGATGTCTGAGCGTCAGGCCTGTGAGCGGGGAAACTGAGGCCCAGAGAGGTAAATGAGCGCGCCTCGGGTCACCCGGCTCCTCCGCGTGGAGCTGGGCGTCTCTCCTATGTGTTCCGAGCTGGCGCGCTTCTGCGCCTCTCGCCTCCTCCCCCCATGAGGGATCCTGCGTCTGTCTCACTTCTTGTGGCTTCAGCATCTTGTCCAGCTTCTGCCAGGACACAGGAGCCAGTGAGCGCTTGTTGGTTGGGGATGCGGGACACGCAGCCAGCCGGGGCCTGTGTCCCTGTGCAGACACTGCACAGCGAGGACGGTGCCTCTGGATTTATAAGGAGTTGACAGGGCCGTGAGGTCGTTTCACAGACAGAATAGACCAGGAAGCGGGAGGTGTCATCATCTCCATCACGCAGGTGAGAAAGACTCCTCAAGGCAGGCGACCAGGTGGGACTAGGGACGCCAGGGTGGCTCAGCACGGAGTGCTCGTGCAGCGTGCGGTATTTGGCTGAGTCTGTGGAGGAATGGGCTTGAATGTTTCCTCTGTGCCAGGTGTTGTGCCAGGTGTTGTGCCAGGTGTGTCGGGTCCTGGAACCCGGGCGGTGTGTGGCCGGACGTCGAGCCAGGAGGAAGCGTCACATAGCCAGGCAGTGCCAGGCGCCCTGTGCTGTGGCGGGAAGTGAGGTCCTGGGGAAGCCAAGGCGGCCACGGACGCCTGACCAGAAGGGACCCGGCAGCCGGCCCCCCTGGCTCTGGAGGGTGGGCAGGAGTCAGCCAGGCGGAGGGAGTTTGAGGCGGTCGTGTTTTTAAACTACCAAAACCTGGACACGAAAGGGTGGGGCTCGTTTGAGGAACTGAAATAAGTCAAATCATGCAGAGGTGCTCTGGAAGCCTGGAGGTGTTTTATTCAGGGGTGAGCAGAGCTGGGCATCGTGGTCTTGGGGTTGTGGACAGGTGTGGGGAGCCCTGTTGAACTATCTTAAGGTGGGGGGCTAGGGTTTGGTGGGGACAGGGTTGCGTGGACCTCATGGCACTTCCGGACCTGGCACCGGAAGGCAGGCGTGAGTGGAAGGAGGGAGAGCGGCCAGGAAGGGGGCTCGGCTGCAGGGACAGCTGTGGTGGGGCCGCCTAAGCCCCTGTGTGGGTGCAGCTCCGGAAGCCAGCTGTGGTTTGATGGGGGAGGTGGACAGGGCTGCTTCCCTGCAGAAGGGCTCTTCCAGCTGTCAGCCGGCTTGGGGAGGCAGTCGCCTGGCCCGCGAGCCCCCTTGGCCTCTGGCAGCGTCTCTGGGAGGGTTGGGGAAGTGGGGATCTCACAGCTGGGATTAGGGCTAGGTGGTCTGGTGGCTGGTGCTCGGGGAGCCAAACTGGGGGTCTCCGGCTAGGCGGTGGATCTAGGGGGCCAGACTAGACAGTAATGCCTCACTGGGGCAGCTGTACAGTACAGCTTGTGAGTTTGGGCATTGTTGGGGTGCTTTCTCACTGACCTTCTGTGCTGCCTTCTCTGCTGGTCTGAGTGCTCTGGCTTGCTGTGCCCAGAGGCCTTCCCCTGACGCTGGAAGAGTCAAGGCCCAGAGGGTGAGAAACAGCTCAGACAGGATCTCCTGACGCTCCATCCTCTGCACTGTTTGGGTAAATGGAGGCAGGTGGGCCACTTCCCTGTATTGCCGGCAGTGTGACAGGAGGATCTTTCCCTGCCTGGCATTTAGAGCTCTTTCCTGCTTATTCCTCCCCAGGCATATTACTTCCCCTGTCCCCAGAAAACTGCCCAGGGGCAGGGCCCATGTGCCCAGGCTTCTCCTATCTTCCCCCCACCCCTCCTGGAGGCCAAGCTCAGGGGTGGTTTCCTGGCCCACACCAGGCACACTGGCTGGTTCCCGACACTTATGTGCCCATCCTGCCCAATGCAGGGTCAGGGAAGGTGGGGGCACTCCTCAGGCCATCAGAAAGGTGGAGGATAGAGATCCTTTCATGTCTCAGATGCCCAGGGCGGACCTCTGAGCTGAGTCTTTGAAACTCCAATGTCAGCATTTTTCAGAGAGCATTCATTAGAGATCAATTCAAGAAGAGTCCTATGAGCCCAAAGACTCTGTAATTCTACAGGGTTCTCTCCTGCAGGACTTGTCAGAGCCTTTAATTTGCCAAGTGCACAGAGAATCTTTAGAGGATGATAATGCCAAGCTCTGCCTGGGACTAGAAAATGCGTGTGTGCAGCTTCTGTGTGGGCAGAACACATCTACTGAAATGCAGATACAGAGAAAAGAAAGGCCTGGCCTTTGGAGAGGGGCAGATATGGGTTCAAATCCCAGCCCCACTGCTTCCCAGCCCAGGGGTGTTTGGATAAGTCACTTGGGGTTCCGGAGTGGGTTCCCCTGGCTGGAGACAGTGAGAGCAGCCCCACCTGTGGGGGCCAGGATGGGAGGGCCTTGCTCTTGCCTGTTCCCATAAGGTACTCACCCTGGTGCAGTTCTCAGGGGAGAGGGACGCCAGTGGGTTGCTTTTCTGCTCTCTGGGCTGGGTATTAAATTTCTCTCCTGTCAACAGGCCTAGAGGGTGTGGGTGCAGACTGATGGTGCCTGGGTGCCACCTGGGAGCTCTTGCTGGGCACCCAGGTCGGCTGGATGCCTCTTGGCTGGGCGACACATGGGGTGCCGGCCCGTGTTGCTGTCATGGCCCAGAAAGTGGGTGTGAGGAGCTGGCTGCTGCTCCCCCACCCCCAACCAGGCCACTCAGGGCAGAGAGTGGGTGCTGCAAGTCATGACACCTGGTTGGGGGGGTGGGGGTGTATTCTTGGCCTGCTCCCTCAACCCTCTCGGCATTTCTGCCAGTTTGACTGTCCCGTCGTCTCCACTCAGATACTTTGTTCCAGGGCCATGCTCGGCGCTCTGCTTGACTCCTCTCCAAGCGTGTGGTCGGAATGTGGTCTTTCCTTTTCTCAAATGAGGAAACTGAGGCACAGAGAGGGTAACTTCTCAAGGTCTTGCAACTTAGATGTCTGGGGCCTGTGGTTCGTGTCTTTTTCTTTTGTCTCTTAATGGACTTTATTTTTCATATATTCACATAGATACTTAGTATGTGCACATACGTGTCCCTTTCCATGGTTCACATGCTGGGAGCACATATTTGCATGTTAATTATTAAGCTTAGAGTCTCACTTTAATTATTAATCATATATACTCCCCTTTGATTTTTTTTTCTGTTAGGCTCTTTATTTTTTAATTATTTAAAACCAGCTTATTTTGCTTATCGAAGACCTACACAGAGCTGTGCATATTGAGTGCGCACACCGGGTAAGTTTGCAGATAAGTGTACAGCTGTGACACCATCACCAAAATCAATGCCTTAAATAATAAACCCCTCATCTCTGAAAGTTTTTTCCCACCCTCTTTATTATCACTTACTGTGACCATTTTGTGATAAGAATATTTAATGTAAGATCTAGCTTCAGAAAAAGTTTAAGTTTATAATACAAATATTGTTAACCATAGACTATATGTAGTAGATCTCATTTTTCCTATGAAAACTTAAAAAAATTTCTTAAGCTACATATGGCTATTGAAATAGAATTTGAAAATGTTCCTTTTGCCAAAGTAGCAGTTTGGGGTTTTCCACGTCCTGGTTCAGTGTGAACCCATTGCAGGCATATTCTCTACCCTGTGGTGTCCTCACAGGACACCTGTGATAGTACATGTCAGACTACCTGGCTGTTTTGACAGCTGTCTAGTATTCCACTATAAAGTGGAATTACTTCTCCTTATAATCCGTGATGTATTTTGCCTGCTCCTAATAGGCAGACACATTGTTCTCAGTCATTTTCTACGACAGATATTGCTGCTGTGAGTCATCTTGAACACATGCCATTTCACACCTGTGAGTGTGTAGGGGATCAGTTACTGGAAGCCAATCCCCTAGGCGAAAAGGATGTATGTACATCAGAAGCTCTGTTAGATGTGACTCAGGTGCCCTCCCCAGGAGTGTGTGCAGTCACGCTCCTGCCAGGGTGAGTGTGAGCACCTGCTTGCTCCCCCAGCCTGGTCCGCAGACTTATGAAATGCTTTGATCTTTGCCAGTTGGGGAGGTAACAGTGGTTTTCCGTAGTAGCTTTAATGAGCATTTCTCTTATTAGGAATGCTTAAGGGCCTTCGTATTGCTTTCTGTTCATTCTCTTCTTGCATTTTTCTATTGGGTTATTGGTCTTTTTTTCTTTTTAATTTTGGAACTCTTTGCATTTGAGGGAGATTAGCTTTTGTGATGAGTTGCAAATATTTGTTTTTTATTTTGCTTTTGATCATTTTTACTATGTAGAAACAATGTAATTGAATGTATCGGTCTTCTCATTGTGGCTTTTATGTCAGGGTCTTAGAAAGGACTTATTACTGCATTATGACGAGAGAATTCCTTGTCCTCTTGCCCTGGTACATATTATGCATGCAGGTCACTCTCTCATCCAGGCTGTGCTGCCTCACCACACAGGCTGCAGCAGTACAGGGTGAAGGCTCCTCAGTGCTGGTTTCCCTGGGCTGCATCCATCGGCAGGGGCGTGTGTGGGTCCCAGCCCTATCCTCGCCTCCCTGGCGTTGGACCCACCATCTGGGTGGGGCCCCGGACAGAGTGAAGTCAGTAGGAATCCCACAGTCCTGCTGTGCTGGGCGGGACTAGCACGATGTGAGGGCCCCCAGGCCAGCAAGACTTCCCCTTTCTGTTCTCCCTTCTTGAGGGGAAAGGTCGCAGAGAGGTGTTGAATGTGAGCAGGCAAGTGTTTTCCTTCTGAAGCGGGGTCTGGCTGGGCAGTGTTGATAGGAATAGATCGCAGTGGTCGAATTTCAGCAGGAATGGGGAAAATGCTACTGGTTCCTGATCAGTTGGCTAATCAGCACCGTAGCCGAGTACCCACTGTGTGTAGAGGCCGTGCAGACCCTGGCAGACAGGGCACTGTGGTCTCGCTTTCTGGGAGCCTGTGCTGGAGCAGGTTTCCTCTTGGCACCTCGCTGGGTGCCCGTGGCACACAGGTGCTGAGGCATGTGTCAGATGACTGCAGGACCCTTTCAAGATGAATAACTGGAAGCCAGGCATTCAGTAATCAGTGCTAGATTTGGCTCAGGATTTCTTTCTTTCTTTCTTTCTTTTTTTAATTTTTTAAGGAAGGTGTAGGAAGGAATGAAGGTGAGCAAAGACAGGCAGGAAGAAAAAGGAGGAAGAAGCATTTTATTTATTTTTATTTTTCAGTTGTACATCTTGGTGGTTCACCCAACCTGGGATGTATGTGGTCTGCACTGGCTAAAGGTGACTGGCCCAACCGCTATTCCACCAGAGCGCTCCTGGCTCAGGATTTCTTACCCCTCAGCCCTGACCCTTCCCCTGGCAGCTGGAGCTTTGCGATGAGGTTGATAAGCAAGGTATTTGTTTTCTTTCTTTCTTTTTTTAAATTTATTTTTTTAAAGGAAAGGTGCAGGCAGGAATGAAGGCGAGCAGAAGCAGTCAGGCAGGAAGATAAAGGAAGAAGAAGCACTTTATTTATTTAGTTGTTCATGGTTGTTTGTCCCAGTCCTGGGATGCTTCTCCATCTACAATCCTGCTGCCAGCACAGCTGGGTGAGGTGGGGTTGGGGTGTTCAGTGAAAAGGAACAGTAAGAGGAGTCTGGGACGGGCTACCCCATTAGGATGTGCCTGGAGAGACAGGCATGGCAGGGAGGCCAGGCCTCACCCAGGAGAGGCAGCTCTGGACAGAACACAGGTGTTGGCAGAGGGGAGAGCCTGCAGCCAGCAGGACTGGAGTCCCTTGGGCCTGCCAGGTTCCCTTTAGTGCACGTTAGTGCCAGGCCTGCTCTGGGCTGAGCAAGCTTCTGGTTCCCCTTTAGCAAGCTCCTCAGGGAGATACATGAAGTTGAGACGCCCTTACCTGACCTAGCCCACTGAGGGAGCCAGCGGGGCCTCTCCTCTCCCAGCCTGCCCGCCCCAATGCCCCACACCCCAGGGCCTCACTTCCCCTTTCTGAGGCCACCAGGGCTCCAGGCCCTCTGTGCTCTGGGGCCTGCTGGATCCGAACCAGAGGAAGCCAGGCTGGAGTTCCTGCCAGCACCATGTGGGTGAGGAAGTGGGTGCCCTGTGAATCTGTGGGAGCTGGGGATGGTCCAGACCTCCTGATGGGTGGTGTGGGCGGGGGGGAGGTGCTGCCTGGGCAGTCATTTCCTCTGGGGAAGCGTTTCCTGAATACCTAATACCTAAATTCCTAAAGTCACAATCGAGGCCCCCTGTTTCCAGTAGCTCTTCTGGCTGAGAAACTGGACCCCTCCAGTGAGTATTTGGCAAGGAGACCATGGCCCTGCCTTGATTATAGGGAAAGAAGAGGTTGTGTGTGACGTAGCTCAGAGGGCTTCCTGGAGGAAGGGGCCTCCTAGCCCCTGCTGGCTGAGAGGCGGTTCCCTGGCATGACTGCCTGACCTCACCCCTGCAAGTCAGAGGGAGGTATGGGGACGGGGTCCACTTTGCCCCCCACCCTCTGTCCAGGGCCTTGAGTCGGGAGGGCAGGAAAGAATTGTAATAATGAGATGGCATGATCTCTGTGGGGTGGATTTGATCTCCTGGTATCCATTTCTACCTAAGTATGCCCCTCAGTTCCCCACCAGTATGTGGGGAGCCCCCTGCCCAGACTCTGGCAGCCCTACTGCTCTGGGACCTCTGCAGCTGGCTGGGCCTGGGATGTTGAGCTCAGGAAAGGTGGCAGAGCTTCCTCTCCCTGGCCCAGCTCCCTTCCAGAGGGGTTCTTAGCCAGAACTGACTGCTGGGGTGCAGTCACCCACTTTATAGAAAAAGGGGCCGCAAGGATCCAGTTGGGAGGTGGCTGGGTACAGTCCTATCCCCTTTCAGCCTCACTGGGACACGTTTCCTAACTCTGCACTTACCAAGGGACTGACTACGAAGGTTTTCTAGATGCAGAAACTATAGCAAAAGGCCTTACACAGATGTGGTGATAGAAATTAAAACAGGCGTCAGTCAGATGCCTTGACTGTCCCGGGAGGTTAAAATGCCTGGAGTTGCTGGGACTTTAGGCAGAGCTGGATGCAGGAGCTTGGGGTATCTTTGGGCCTCCAACTCTGTCCAGTTCCTGTACTGGCTTTGTTCTCAGGTGGGCTGTCTGCACGAGCCGGGGTTTGGGGGCTGGCGGTGGGGCTGCCAACAGACCACCTGCTTCCCCTGGGTCGGAGGAAGTTCCTTGGAGGGTTCTCAATGGGAGGATGCTGGTCTATCCTTAAACCAGGCACTGGGTCTTGGGGGAGACTGTGATTAGCCAGACCTGTGTCCCCTAAACTAGGGGACTGAGATGGTGGTGAGGACAATGCCCACTCTCCTCCCAATGGAACTTCTGCGGGCCTCTTCCCCTCCAACATGGGGCCATGAGCCCTGCTCCCTGAGCAGAGTGATCATGAGGTGAAAGTGTCAGTGAGGGATCCCTAGAGCTCCATTGCTCCACCTCAAGGGGCCTCAACTCCTCCAAGTGCGTATGTCTGTTCTCGCTATCTTTGGAGCCCACGCAGGACCTGTGGGGTGGGGTGAGAAGGCTGTGTGGAGGCCAAGTGTGGCTTGACATAGGGAAGATATCCTGCCAGAACGTGTGCCCAGGGACGGAGAAGAGTGTCTCGAAAGGCGGCAAGCAAGCTGGACCTGCAGAGTCGGTTGTGGGAGACACAGCAAAGGAGTCCATCTGGGTCCTCAGAGGGGTCTTCCAGTTTCCATCTGTCTGTATCTGGCAGAAGAACTGGTGATTGAAACCTTCCCTGGCAGAAGGGGCCCCTGGGTCTGGCTTAGGGCAGTGGCTCTTGGAAGGACTTGACCTGTGGAGATGCTGGTGCTGCTGGTTCCTGGGCCATCTCTCCTGGAGCAGTAGATGTAACCTCTCCTCCCTGCAGCCAGTCCTGGTTTGCACTGCCCAGTCTGTTCCAGGAGCTGGACAAAGGCCCTTGGTGGGCTGAAGTCCTGAGCCTGGCACTGCCCATTATCCACCTGCTTTCCCTCCTGCCATTGCCCAAGAAGTGGCCTAATTAAGGCCCTGGAGAGCAATGTGAGCCAGGCCAGGATTCCCATGGCCCTCGAGACCCTTTCAAGTGGCCCCCTCCCAAGCCTGGCTCAGCTGTGCACTCAGAAGGCAAGTGGCTCTGGGAGCTAAAGCACTGTGGGCTGTGCCCACAGCTCTCACCGGGGCTGTGCCTGGGGGTGCAGCAGCTGTGAGGGGTTGTCCTAGCCTCGTGGTGCCTAGGCTTTCGCAGTCTGCCAGTCTGCCAGTCCCGGTGCACCGAGTTTGCATCAGGCTGGAGGCATGGCCAGTGCTGCGTGTTTTGCTGCAGCTGCTTCAGTCCCCAGGAGCTGCCGCTGCTGGGAGAGAGAGCGAGGCTGGACCACAGAGCCCTGGTTTGGCAGCTGGAAGGTTTGAATCCCAGTCCCCCTTCCAGCCAGCCCCATTGGTGTGATCTTAGGCAAACCACTGTCCCTGGCTGAGCCCGGGCACATTGGTAGGATGGTTGTAGTGCCCTGACCATAGCGGGTCATGGAGATGAGGGTGGATATGGGCACCAGGCCTGACAGTCTCCATACTGTCATGACTGCAAAGGGCTGTTTTAGAGGTTCCCTTGGATTAGGGGCCTGTTGGGGCAGGGGATGTATTTTGTTTTGTAAACCCTATAGTACAAGCCTGGGCATATATGGTGAGTACTCAAAAGTACCTTGTCTAGAATAAAGATTGGTTTAGATAGAGGGGTTACAAACAAGTGTGCAGTACCGCTCACATCTGTACATTAGTCGCCAATGTTTGTAAGTCGGTGTTTCACGTAGAAATCAAATTTGTAGCTTATCTGAGCACTTTGGCAGCCTGGAGCCAAACCCCTGTAGGTGGCCCAGGTTAAATAGGTGCTACTGGGGGAACGTCATTGGGTTTCTGGGTACCCTGCTCTTCTCCCTCTGTGGGCTCTGGGCTGTTTTGGCTCACCCACTGTGGGCTGCCTTTCCCTCACAAGCTCCTGCTATGGCCATGTGTGCCCTTCAAAAGCCTTCCCGCATCTTCCAGCCTCCCTGCCTGCTGACACCTGCCTTCCTGCTCCAGTCCCTGCGTAGCTGGGATCGGTTCCTAGATGCACGTTCCTGCTAAGACACAGGTTCCCCTTAGCCAGTCACTGTATGTGGGGATCACATACCTTTAGGGACTCCGAGACCCGGGGAGAAAGCACGTTTTTGAGCACCTGCCGTGTACCCCGCACCAGTCTGGCACACAGGAGGTCTGGCGGGCCAGGCGGGCCCAAGGATGGTTAGCGAGTCTTTTGTGGATCACTGAATAAGCAAGTGAGTGAAAGATGGGAAAGAGGAGCCTATCTGGGCTGCAGTCTGTGTCCGGCTCTGTCACAAAAGGTTCTTCCCTCTCTAAGTTCCCTTTTCTATGAAGTGGGACTTGAAAACTTCCTATATTCGTGCCAGTTTTCAAAAACTGTGATCTTGACAAAACACGGATGCAGGAGGGATGTGCTGGGTGAGGTGGGCGTGGCCTCAGACAAAGCCCCAGTCCGCGATGAGTGTGGCCTTTTTGGGGGGACGCTGGCCCAGGAGGAAAGCTGCAGGGACTCCACTCCGCCGTCTGCTGGCTTACTACAGAGGCTTCGCTGAAGCTCAGCCAGGAAGCAGCGTCACAAGAGGTTGGGATAGCTCCATTTCCACTTGGGAAAAGGAACCTCGATCCCGGCCTCACACCCTACTCAGGATCCATGGAGATGGATCAACACGTACTTGGGAAGGTAAAACCTTCAGAGCCGCATTGCCAGTAGGTGCTTCTGGGTGGCAGAAGTGCTCTCTCTCCGTGCTGACCAATGGAATGGACACTCGTGATGCAATGGTGGGAGCATGGCGAGGGACGGACTGAGGGACTTGCATTCTGAATCAACTGAAGTTTACTTTTAAACGGTCACATGCTCTCACGCAGTGCAGCTCTAACCAGTACCGGGACAAGCTTTATGACCTTGGGGGTAGGCAAAGTTTTAAGCACCACCTAAAAGTTAGGTTTGCATTAAGGTTGATAAATCAGACCCAGACGCTGTGAGGTCTGGCCCTTCTGTCCCCTGATGCCGGCCCTGCCCTGACTTGGCCTGTTGATCAAACTTGCATCTGGTTTGTGTCTCTGCAGAGCTGAGAGCCTCTCGTGGGATCAGCCAGGTGTGGATACAGAGGAAGAGACCCGGCTTGCAGTGAGCAGGGCCTGAGGCTGGAGACAGCAGGACCTGTGTCAACCATGGAGCCATAGGCCTGGCCAGCTTCTCCCCAGCTTCGCCTGCCAGGCTCTGAGGGGCCGGAGGCCTAGGCCCACAGGGGACGCTGCTGGTAGACAGATGCACCCCCGGCCGTGGGGTGTCCTGAGTGGACTTCTGGGTGGGTGGGACATCCCCAGGGCCGAGGATGCCGGCCAAGGGACGCTACTTCCTGAACGAGGGCGAGGAGGGCCCGAACCAAGACGCGCTCTATGAGAAGTACCGCCTCACCAGCCAGCACGGGCCTCTGCTGCTCCTGCTGCTGCTGGTGGCCAGCACGGCCTGCATCGGCCTCATCACCATCACTTTCATCTTCAAGGTGAGCTAGGCCGCCGTCGGCAGCGGGGGCTCCTCCGGGGTTCAGATCTCAGCTCTGAGCTGCGCCTTGCGGGTCCCTGGGCCAGTCACTGTCTTCTCTAAGCCTGAGTTTCCTCATCAGTAAAGTGCGCATATTTAGGCTGCTGGAAGATAAGCTTCTAATTTAATTTTGGAGTCTGGAGTGGCTTTTGGTAATACATTAATTGGGCTAAAGAAATTAACTCTCTTTTTCCTACAATGAACTTCAATCCGTTGAAGACCGAGGTCGGGGATGGCCTGTGCGCCACCGCTCCCATGTCCTGCACGGTGGCAGACGTCACAAATCAACCCTAGCACTCCTCATGCAGCACCTTCCCTAACAGCGGCAGAGCCGACACCTGCACTGTCTCTGGCCTCGGCCTTTCCCCGCTACAGCCTGCCCGTGTGGCTGTGGAGCACTTGAAATGTGGCTCCTCTTGTGGAGGAGCTGAAATTTTAACTGTATTTTTAATTAATGCAGCTTCATTTTGAATAGCTCCATGCGGCTCATGGCTACTGTATGGCATGTCAGACTCTAGAAGACAGTATCAGAGAGTGCAGGGTGCTAACAGGGTGATGTGAACAACACGGCCGGCACCCGAAGGTGCTGTCAGTACTGCCTGTATCTGTGGGCCTAGACCACAGGACATTTGTTTCATCATTCAGCAAGCCGTTACTAAATACCTACTGTGTGCTGGCCCCCAGATCAGTCTCCGTGTCCACGTAGCTTAGTGGTCCTGGATGAAACCAGGGGTGGCCCCTGCTAGGAACTGTCCTTCCGGTGCCCGTGGGGTTACACCTCTGGATCTTTGCTGCAGCTTCTGTCCTTCTGGGGTGCCGGTGCTCTTCCTTTCCTCAGAGAGTTGGGAGCAGGGGCCGCTGCTCCAAGGCTTTGTTGCTGTAGACTCGTGTCTGTCCCCTGCGCACAACACACGAGAGGCTTGATGGTTAGGGCGTGGGGACTGATGGCATCGCAGGCTGCACCGTGGAGGCCGCTGGTAAGGTGGTGTGAAGGCAGCCCTAGCAGAGACAGCAGCACAACCAGCCTGAAGGTGAGAAGGAAGGCAGTGTGGAGGGGGCTCAGCCACCAGCCCACGGAGGGCGCCGCTGGGGCAGACTGAATCAGCAGGCCCAGCAGACTTTGTGGAAGAGGAGGCGCTCACCCGGGACAGCCATGGCATTTCTGTGTGTGTTTGCCCTTCCCAGGAGTCCTCCAGCCACTACCAGGCCATCCTGGGCACGGCGTTCTTGATGGTTGCTGTGTTTGTGGTTCTCTACGTGCTGGTGTATGTCGAGTGCCTTGTCCTGCGCTGGCTGGGCGCCTCGGCGCTGCTCATCTGGGCCTGCCTCATGACGCTGGGTTACGTGCTGGTGTTCACTTCAAGCACGAAGTACTGTGCGTGGGAGCAGGTAACAGCTGGGTCCCAGCGTCCCTGGGGCTGGATGTCGTCAGCCCGTAGTGCGCCCCACAGCCCCTGCCCTCTCTGGACCCAGGTCCCTTGCAGAGAACTGCCTGCATCTGGTGTGCTGGCCACGGCCCCCTCCCTCTCCCAGGGGCCGTGTTCTGTGATGCGGGCCAGGCCGGGTGGATCTGGTGCTCTCCGGTCTCTGTGCGGGTGACAGGGTGAGATGAGAAGCACGTCCCCTTGGAGGTTTGGCTGTGCTGTGTCTGGGTCGACCCTGTTCGGTTGGCAGTGACACATTGCCAGCTTGGAGCAAAAAAGGCATGAATTGGCTCATGTGTTGGGAAAGATGAGGTGTCAATCTGGGGCTCCAGCAGGAAGGCCAGATATGTGCTGCGTCTTCCCTGGGGAAGCTGTCCCCAGGTTGATGCCAGGCCACGGTGTCTGCCCCAGCTGAAGAAAGAAACTGTTCACCCAACTGGAGTCACATCAGTCAAGCCCGGGTCACAGGCTCTCCTGGGGGGTCACCGTGGACCAGGGTGGGAGAGGCTCATCTGCGAGATGGGAGGCTCCGAAGAGCTCTGTGCCCAGAAGGGCAGACAGGGCTGGCGGAGACCTCAGTGCTGGGTAGACACAGGTTAGGTGGGACTCACTGTTGGAGGTGGCTGGTGGGTGGTCCTGCCCAGCTTCCAGAAATTCCCCTCCCTGCGGGGTGGGATGGCCGCAGGCAGTGGACACCAGAGAACTACCTGGGTCAGGACAGCCAGTGCGGCCCAACCTTGGCCCCTGAAAGTGTGTCAGTACATAGGAAATAATGAAGAGCGCTGGCTGGGCCCCACCTAGAAGCAGATTCTGACTTTTTCTTGTTCCATGATGTTCCTTTCATTGTGTGTCCCCATGAGGGGGGCAACCTGAGGACAGAGGGTGCCAGAGGGACTGGACTGGCTGTCCAAGGGCCTAGGGTGCAGGTTTCAGGGTCAGGCCCAGAAGACAAGGTGGTGGGGCACTGTCTCAGCTCTGTCTTGGGCGAGGTCCAGGCCGGGCAGTGTGGCCAGACCCCAAGCCTCATGCTGCCCTGCCCGCAGGTGCCCTTCTTCCTGTTCATTGTCTTCGTGGCATACACGCTGCTGCCCTTCAGCATGAGGGTGGCTGTTGCTGTGGGGGCCGTCTCCAGCACCTCCTACCTGCTGGTTCTGGCTGTGCTGACGGATGCCTTCAAGGAGCCCAGCGCCTGGGTGGGGCTGCAGGTGAGGGTGCCTGGAGGATTGGATGTGGGGGGAGGTGGCCCTGGAGGTCTCGGAGCCTTTGAAGACAGAGGGCCACCCAGCCAGGCTTTCCCTGGGTCTGCTCAGGAGGCAAACCCCTGGTCAGGCAGCCTATCCTGTTGACCTGCTTTACTGGTCTGTTGTAACCCAGAGGCCGAGTCCCTCGATGGAGCCCTGACCCCGGGGTCCTTCCCAGATCCAGTGCACTGTTGAGAGATGAGGTTCTAATCCTGACATCATATCCCCAAGACCCACCCTGACGGGGCTGGGAGTGCCCGTGTACCGTCTGTGTCTTCATTCATAATTGGTGGTGGTTTAAGATGTATTTTCCTCCTGACTGAGTGTCCACTATGGAGGGCAGAGTCCAGAGCTCAGGGCAGCTATGTGCCCATCCTTGGTGCTCTCACCTTCCAGAAGTGCCTGGCTTCCCTGATCTCCGGGGCCAGGCCCTTAGGACGAGGGACTGTCCGGTAATGCAGCGTGGTCCACGGCCTGGCCACAGTGACTCCCTGGGAGACCAGCACCTGTCTGAGCCTCAGTCTCCCTGCCTGTTCCAGGACGGGTGCCTCCTGAGTGGGTCCGAGGGGGTGGATGGAGTGTGCACTGTGGCCTGGGGACATGGCCAGGCCGAACGCTGAGCCTGCCCTCGCCTACCCTCAGCTGCTGGCGAACGCAGTCATCTTCCTGTGCGGGAACCTCACAGGTGCCTTCCACAAGCACCAGATGCAGGATGCCTCCCGCGACCTCTTCACCTACACTGTGAAGTGCATCCAGATCCGCAGGAAGCTGCGTGTGGAGAAGCGCCAGCAGGTGGAGACCCTGTCCCCGGAGCCACAGCAGCCCCACTGGCCTCCATAGCCATCTCCCAGGGCCGCGGCCTGTGTCCTTTCTCTGCAGAGACCAGATGCTCTTTGGGCAGCGCGTGCAGGGGGCACACGGAGGCACCCAGGCAGACCCCGGCCCCACCCCAGGCAGCTGGGTGGGTGGCAGCAGAGAGGGAGGGCGCGTGGGCAGAGCAGGCAGAGAGTAAACAGCCCCACAGGCCCAGCCTGGGTTCTGACATTGCCCTGCTGTCCCCTCGGGCCCCCACTGGTGTGCCCGCCGCCTCAGGAGAACCTGCTGCTCTCGGTGCTGCCGGCGCACATTTCCATGGGCATGAAGCTGACCATCATCGAGCGGCTCAGGGAGCGCGGGGACCACCGCCACATGCCTGACAACAACTTCCACAGCCTCTACGTCAAGCGGCACCAGAACGTCAGGTGGGCGGCAGTGGCTCTGGGATGGGGCGTCGGTCCCCAGCTCACGGGGCTTGGGGAGTGGTATATCCCTAGGCCTTTCTCCCCTTTGATTTCCCTAGCAAGCAGGATCAGATCCGTTTGGTATTGAGGGGCTATCCACCTGCTCCCTAAAGTGTCAAACTCTGTGCACGTGCAACTGTTGGGAAGAAAGGGGTCCAGCGGATGATTCTCAGCAGGCACAGTCTCCCCAAAAGAAGGTGAAGCCTCCCAAGGCTCCCTGACTGCCAGTTGTCCCCCAGTCCCGACTCTTGCCTTTGGATGCTTCGAGGTCTGCAGACTCTTATTTGAATGTACCGACCTTAGTGGAGTCTTGGGCACTGGGGTGGTGCGACCACGGAGGCTGCTGCCCGCCTCCTCTCTGGCCTGTGGGTAGTGGAACTCAGGCTGGTGCTTTGTGTTCCCTCAAGCCAAGCTCTGCCCCATCACGCTGCACGCACCTAGTCCTCACACCCCTTCTGCAAGGCTCCCCTACCTCCAAGGAGCAAGCTGAGGCTCCCGGAGACAGACTGAGGGCTTTTCTCAGGGGTTTGCTCTGTTTGGCGTCCATATGAAGATGTGGAACTTTACTTGGTCTTGTTTGGCCTGGAGCGTCTCTCCTACCCCTGTGGAGGCTGAGGAGAAGCAGGCTGATTAGCGCTCAGGGGCTCAGTGAGTCCCTTGTTCCTGCAGTCCTGTCTTCCAGGGACCTGGCTCTGACCTTCCCGCTGTCCCCTCCCCCTCCCCCAGCATCCTCTATGCTGACATTGTGGGCTTCACGAGGCTGGCCAGCGACTGCTCCCCCAAAGAGTTGGTGGTGGTACTCAATGAGCTGTTCGGCAAGTTCGATCAGATTGCCAAGGTGAGCTGTCCCCTGCGCTGCTGCTGCTGAAGTTGGGGCCCCTTGCCCTGTGCCCTCGGCGTGGCCTGTGCTGACATGGCACGGGGAGGCTGAATTTGAGATTCAGCAAATGCTCCTGAGTGCCCGGTGGGGCGGGCAGTGGCCAAGGCGGCTGAAACCTGCCCCAGAGGGGACGCCTGGGGCCGGGGGGAGGGTGGGAGGGTGGGAGGGGGGGAGGGGGCTGACAGTGCCCAGCCCTCTGGCCCTCTGCCTGCCACACAGCCCTTGAGCAGGGACCTGCTCTGGCCTTCTTGGGGCAGCCCTCCCACTGCGCAGGCCCAGGAGGAGGCCCCGCTGCAGATGGAGATGGAGGCCCTGGCAGGTGCCAGCCTTCTAGCCGGGACGTCCAGTGTTGGGCAGAGATGGGCAGCACTGCCCATCTCAACCCTCTCAACAGAGGGCTGTCCTGTGCCCAGCTGAGAGCACACGGGGTGTTGGGCACCCGACCCTCTCCCGGCTCCCTGCTCGCTCCAGGAAAGCCACCGTCTTCGTCCCTCAGCCAGGCCCCGCTGGAAAAGTGCTCCCCTGCAGTCACTGGAGGAGGGGACTGCTCACAAGCCATAGCAAATGCTGCCCTGCCTGGTCGCTGCGGCTGGCTGGTCAGCCGCCCTGGTGGGCGTGTGAGGGAGCGGGCTCTAGGTCTGGAGATGTGGGAGACCTTCTGCTGTGAGCCCTTCAGGAGCCAGCAGGAGCGGGCGGTGCTGCCGCTGAGGCCCCCGGCGGGGGACTCAGGAAGCTCTTCCATGTTCCCTGGGGTCCTAGCCCCAAAGGCTGGGGTTGTGCAGCTACTTGTGCGAGGACCAGGAGGCCCGGTGGCCGCAGTGGGGTCTCTAGTGCCTGGGCCTCCCCTCCCTCTGTGCCCCCAGTCTCCCTCCTTCCCCCTCCTCTCTGCCCCAGTCCCACTGCCTGGATTGTGCCCCTCGCAGCGCTGCCGTTTCCTGAGCTGCCTTGACACACGCTGAACCTGTGCTCGTGGCACCTGCTCCGCGTTGTCCTCATCTCCTATCTCACTCCCCTCCTCCCTCCCCTTCCACCAACATTGACTGCTTCGCTGTGTCTCAAATAGCTTCGGGCCTCAGTACTCCTGGCTGAGATCTCCTGTCTTCTGCCTGGCATGCCCTTCCTCCAGATACCGGCATGGTTTGCTCCTGTGGACCTGTGCTTGGTTGTCCCCTCCTCTGGCCTCCTCTCCCCATCTAGGCCTCATTTTTTCCTTAGCACTTAGCACCATTGGGTTTCATAGATTTTAAATTTGTCTAATTTAGTGTCCAACTATCCTACTGGCAAGTGGACACTGCAGCCATGGGGATTTTTGCTCACTGCTGTGCCTGAGGCAGGGCATTCAGTAGATGCTCAATCATTGCACAGATCAATGAAGCGAAGATAGTGCCTCCTCCAGAGACTTTCAGGTGACCACCCTTAGTGAGACTCACTTTTGGCCATGATGCTTGCTTAGGGTTCTTCTTGAAGAGCCCCCATGTCCCCAGTTGATTGGCCAGGCTCAGAAGCAACTACCGGTGGTTGGCACTCCAGGAGGAAGCCCCTGCAGGAAGAAGCCTGGCTCCTGGGGTGTGAGGCACCAGCTCCTAGGCCCTGGGCCTTCCGCTGACAGGCCTCTTCCTTGTCCTGAAGGCCAACGAGTGCATGCGGATCAAGATCCTGGGCGACTGTTACTACTGTGTGTCGGGCTTGCCTGTGTCCCTGCCCACACACGCCCGGAACTGTGTGAAGATGGGCCTGGACATGTGTGAGGCAATTAAGTAGGTACCACGGGCAGGCCTGTTCCCATGACACCCTCCTGCTTCCCATGGTCCCCATCCTGCAGAGGTGACCCTGGGCATGAAGGCAGCTTATCTGCGTCACTCAGTGATCTGTTTGCATCCCCCCTCTGGGCCCAGTGGGACTCTGAGTCTCTGAGTCTTAGAAGCTCAGAGCTGAAGGTCTGGGGTTGGAGCCACTGGGCTCTGTTCCTTCAAGGACTGGGCCTTAGCAGCCGCAGCAGAAAGAGCTTGCAGACTGGGGTCTGACTCCGAGGCTCCTTCTTGTTGCTGCTCTCCCGTGAAGACCCTAAGTCAGAGGACTGACCCTCAGAGCTACAGGGAGACCCTGAGCCTCCCTGGGCCGCTTCCCACCAGCATCCAGCTCTTGTTAGGGTCTCTGATGTCCTGAGCAGTGGGGTCTGTGGAAAGAGCCACCATGGTGATCGTGAGGGTGGTGGCGGGCTGGACGACCTCGGCCTGACTGTCCAGTGTTTGGGCCCATCTGGGGCAGCACCGGGCCCAACTCTGCTGACATGTAATTCCTGCTCCTGAAACCACACCGGCTGTGGCCAATGCTGGCAGAGAAGGAAGCACTGTACTGGGGGTCAGGAGTCCAGGTCCCAGCCTGGCTCTGCATCTGTGTGACCTCAAGAGGGACCCTCTGCTGCAGCACGTGGAGGTCACAGTTCCTCCCCACGACCTGTGGCGGTCGGGCTTGGCCCTCTGCTCCCTTTGACTGTGGCCCTGGCAGCTTCTTGCCATTCTGTCAGCTGCTCCCTAGGCTGCTGCCCACTTATCAGAGGGTCCCAGCGACCTGCTCATGTTTGGGAGAGCTTGTGCCCCAGAGAGGCTCAGATTGGAGTCCCCTGTTCCCCCCACACCCTGGCCCCAGGAAACCCTGGGCCCCCTCTGCAACCCCCAGCAGCTTATCAAGTCCAGTCAGGGCTTGCAGGCAGGGCAGGCCTACGACAGCATTTTCGGTTCATCGTGAGCTGTCGGGAGCAGTTCCTCCTTCGACCAGCTCCTGGGCTGGGACACATCCACCTGCACTCTCCCCAAGTCAGTGCTCATCCCTTTGGATGCCTCTATCCCAGTAGGCAGAGAATGTTGCTTCCTGGGAGCTGGGCCTGCCCTGTCCCTACCTGGCCCCCACAGCCCTTCCCTGCCCCCACGCCATGCCCGGGACCTCAGCAGCCCTGACAGGGTGGGGGTGGGGTGACCCGGCTACTCCGCCCCAGGCAGGTGCGGGAGGCCACTGGCGTGGACATCAGCATGCGTGTGGGCATACACTCGGGGAATGTGCTGTGTGGTGTCATTGGGCTGCGCAAGTGGCAGTATGACGTGTGGTCCCACGACGTGTCCCTGGCCAACAGGATGGAGGCGGCTGGAGTGCCTGGGTGAGACTCACTTGCTGACCAGTGGTGGGGTCAGAGGCTGGGGGCCGACGCTGGGTGAGGGGATTAGGGGATGGAGTCGGCGACCTTGCAACGGGGCTCCCGCCTGCCGTGCATCCGGGGTGGGTGCCAACCCTCTTGGGTGTCCTGTAGCCGGGTGCATATCACAGAGGCGACGCTGAATCACCTGGATAAGGCATACGAGGTGGAAGACGGGCATGGGCAGCGGCGGGACCCCTACCTGAAGGAGATGAACATCCGCACCTACCTGGTCATCGACCCCCGGGTAAGAGGCTCAGATGAGCAGCCAGTGTGGGCCCCTGGCTGTTGCTGACCAGTCTCCTCCTGGCTTCCTGTCAGGGTGAGCTCTGCGTGGGCTGCCCTCCTCTTCTCCAGGCCAGTGGGCGGGGCTGTGCTGGGGAGCAGCAGTGTCCTGACCCTGGGCGAAGGCCCCCAGGGAGGGAGTGATTTTTCTCACCAAGATGTGAAGTGGTGAGCAGGAGGACTGCCAGGGCAGGCGTGAGCTCCTGTTACTCGCCTATCTAGGCCCCATGTGACACCCTGTGGGGTCTCTGAATTGGGAAGAAGCACAATGACTGCCTCTCAAGGAAATAGGGCCAGTCCTCATGAAGATGCCCACGACCTGAGTGCAGCTACACACGAGAGACGCTGTCACTTAGTTTGTTACCCCAGTGATTGCCTCTGATCACCCAGATTTTCAGAAGAATGGTAAAAAAACATGCTTTGGGAATAAAGCAGGCAGTGGCCAGAGAACCACTGGATGGGAGCCCCGCGGCCCGGGCACTGGCTGTGGTGTCCATCTGGCTGGGAGGCCATACCTTCCAGACCCTGCTGAACCAGGGTCCCACAGTGGGGGAGGCTGCTCTGCCCGCGGGTGGCCGCCCTCCTGCCCGCAGAAGCCTCTGGCCTGCACAGGCCTTTCTTTCCCTCCTGGGGGAGGCCAGCTCGCCTGGGGGGAGGTGTGAATCATCCTTGGGGCTTGCTCAAGAATGCAGCCCCCGCAGGCTCTTCCTAGCTCTCACTTGGCCTTGGCTGCTGTCAGGGCAGCCAGCCTCAGGGGAATAGTGGGCCAGCCTGTGAACCTCCCCAGTGCCACTGGGCCTCATCCTGCTGCTGCTCCCCTGGCCACCTGGCCATCCAACTGAGTTAGCAGCAGGGGACCCCCCTGCTCCTGCCCACTGTCCTACACGGCAGTGCAGGCCTGGCCCTGCCCCCCAGAGTGCTGGGCCCTGCCCCTCCACCCCGCTCCCTCGAGGGGTGGGCTTCCTCCTCTTCTCCAGGCTGCAGCCCCCTGTCTAGATCCCCCTGGCGATCAGGTAGCTCTGGAATGAGCCAGAGGCGCTGAACCGGGAGGCAGCAGTCTCCCTCTCTCTATGATCGTCCGCCAGGGCTGCCAGATTCAGCAAGAACAGCTACAGAATGACTTGGATTTCAGACAAACAGTGACAGTATACGTGTGTCACTTGTAGGATTGAACGGGGCAGTCTGTGTTTTATCTGTCAATCCGGGCTCCTCTCTGTTTAACTATTCATTCACGTGGTCGAAGATTCTGAACGCACGAGGGATACTGTAGGAAGTTTCCCGAGTTCTCTGCATCACACGTCCCATTCCTTCCATGGAGATACTCAGACACATAGACGCAGGTATAAGGATTCTTCTCCCCTGCTTGCTAAGCCCACAGGTCAGCGCCCCGTCCAGTCGGCTCAGGAAGGCCTTCCCTTAGGTGCAGGGACGGCCACGCCTTCTCATGGCCACACACACCGCCCCGTGACACGAAGGTCTCTTTCTGACCTGTTTCCACAGGCTTTGGTTCCCACCCTTCCTGAGGGATGAGGACACAGGACATGAGTGTCCTGACGTGACGGGGTGCAGTTGCAGCCCCGCCCCCGCCACACACACCACCCCAGTCTGATTCATGGCGCTTTAGTCAGAGCCGAGAGGTCTGTAGCACATTGTTTTCAGGCCGCTGAGATGTCTGGCTTCCCTGCCCTAAGAAGTGCCAGCCACCCTGACCAGGGCCCGGCCGCTCACAGGCCGCCGAGCGCCTCTCCCTCTGGTGCGACCGACACACTGGCTGGGCACCTCAGACTTTAAAAGTGCTTCTGTCCCAAAAGAAGAAATGTCTAGGAAAGTCGCTGCTGTGACACAGCGAGTGTATCTGCGGGATCTGTGGAAATGGGGGCCCTGGGGGCAGGGGTGTCTGGGGTAAAGGGGCACGCGGTGGGGCTCCAGATCACCTGAGTCTGTCTCTGGTGGCCTGAGGGATCCTTGTCTTCCCCTCCCCGTTTCCTGGGCCAGCTGGGGATAGTCCCAGGTGTGTCATGAGATGGGGGCGCTCTGACCTGGCAGAGGAGGCAGGCCTGGGCCCCTCATTCAGGAGGACGGGCTAAGCCACCGTGTCTGTTTGGCCGTGGTCTGGGGCCACACAGTGGAGGTCCTGGAGAGCTGCCCCAGGTGCCGCCGGCCAGCTCTCTCCTCCCGGCTGCTCCCCTCAGGAAGAACATGTGTTGGCCACATGGGGGTGGGCAGGGCAGGATGCCCAGGGAGCCCCCCGCGGGCAGGGGCTGATAGGCCAGTGGTTCCAAGGAGTCGCTTCCAAGTAGTTGCAAGGCAAGTGGGGTCTGAGGACTTGGGACTGTGAGCCACTTCCTTCGTGGGGAGGCTGAGAAGGGTCCAACGGGCTGTTGAGTTACACGTGGCCCTGAGCTGGGCCTCCCCTGCAGCCCCGCTCCAGAGGCAGGGGTTTCCATCCGCCCCCAGGATCGCAGCCCCAGGAGCAGCGGTGTCACGGTCCTTTTGCCGGTATGGATCGCACTCGGGGCGTCAGCGCTGCTGTGATGGCATGAGAGGAGGGTGACGGGCGGCTAGGAGGGGAGGCTGGGATGGCACAGGCTGTGTCTGTCTGTCCGCAGAGCCAGCAGCCACGCCCACCTAGCCAACACCTCTCCAAGCCCAAAGGGGATGCGGCCCTGAAGATGCGGGCATCTGTGCGCATGACCCGCTACCTGGAGTCCTGGGGGGCTGCGCGGCCCTTCGCGCACCTCAACCACCGTGACAGCGTGAGCAGCAGCGAGACTCCTGTCCCCAACGGGCGGAGGCCCAAGGTGGGTCCCCCTCCCGGAGGTCCTGCGAACGGGCAGGGAGCCTGCGCCCAGGCCGTCCTTCCACCAGCCTTCTGCTCGCCATCTGTAAAGTGGTGCGCCTCTCTGCACCGCCTCCCTCTGGGGCCTTGGGGAAGAGAAGGCATCTGGAGAATGTGCCTGAGTGGCTGGGAGTGGCCCTGTCCTCGGGTCTTGACCCAGTTCACTTTAGTTCAGGATGCCTGCTGCCTGGGCAATCCTGAGCTCCCTCCATGGTGTCCCCAAGTGTGCCGGAGAGATACCCCATCCTGTGATAAGAGTTCAGGGAATCATGTCCTCTCCCCTTCCTTCCAGAGTATTCCCCTGCGGCGCCACCGGACCCCTGACAGGTATGTGCGGTGTCCCCTTTCTCCAGCCAAATGGTGCACATGCCTTCTTGGCCATGCCTGCCCCAGTTGCCACCTCCAGGCAGGCCACTGTGACCACCTGTGTCCAGGAGGGCAGCTGTGGGCAGCCGGCCAGTGTTTCTAGGAGGTGGGACCTTATCGTGTCCCTGTGTGCCTGCCTTGTATCAGAGTGTTGGGGGTTGGTGTGAGGGGAACCCGTAGTTAATGCAGGAGGCCTTGGACCAGGGTGTTGGGGGGTCTGCCTCTGCTTCTTGCTGGGTTGCTGGGACCCACTTGGTTCCAAGTTGGAGGGTCACCATCTTGCATGCCTGGAACCCCACATGGCAAGTCCCCTTGTCCACACTCCTGCCTCTGGGCAATTAGGTGTGTGGGTTCCTGGGGTGAGGCAGTTGTGGGGGTCTGATTCCAGAAGTGCATCTCCCAAGGGCCGCTCGGAGGATGACCTGTATGATGACGAGTTGCTGTCGGCCGTCGAGGGGCTCAGCCTCACGAGGTGGGGCCCCGAGCCCCCGCCCGCCTCCCCAGCTGTGTCCTGGGCGCCCTTCCCCTCCTCACTACATCCTGGGTGGCCCACTTCTTCCCTGCCCCTCCTGGCCCCGCCCCACCTCTGGGCGCCACATCTCACTACCTGCCCTGCTGCCCACAGGCCCTGCTGCTCCAAGTCTGACGACTTCTATACCTGCACGTCCATCTTCCTGGAAAAGGACTTTGAGCGTGAGGTGAGGGCCCTGGGCAGCCCAGGAGAGAGGCTCCAAGGCCTTGGGCCCCAGGTCGCCAGCACTCCCAGATCTGCTTGGGAGGGTCATCGCCCTAGGTTCTGGGGGAGGGAGGTGCTGGTGTCACCCCTCTGGCTCTCCTTCCTGCTGGCCTCACCCCGACAGGCCTACAGCAGTGAGTTGTCCCCTCCCTTCAAATGCAGAGACAAGGGCCAGAACTCCCTAAGGCTGACAGCATTGGCTTTGTGGTCAGAATCCCCCCAAAACTCAGTATCCACCTCAGAGGGCCCCAGCTGGCCCTTGGTCTGGCTGCTATGACGTGCTTTTTGTCCACTAGTGACCCTTACTTGTTGAGCACCTGTGGGGTTCTGGCCACACCCTGTACATGCCCTCCCAGGTGGGCGAAGTGTCCCTTCCATGAGGAGGTGGCCCCGCCCTGGGCCTCTGCGTGGCCCCGTGCTGGCACTGCTTTTCCCACTATGCCTTCAGGATCCGAGGGGAGGATTTCTTTGGGTGGGGGTTCCCTAATCTCTCAACTCCCTAAATGGGGAGCGTGCGGTCTGGAGGCCAGTGCTGTCACCAGGAAGCCTGCCTGCCTGCAGTCTTCATGCCCTGGGGCTGTGGGCTCTCAGGACTTAGGATGTGACTGGATAGGTGGGGGCGGGATGGCCTGCCTGCCACCTGGGCTCAGACCCCGCCTTCTCCTACCTGCCCCATCTCAGCAGCCCCAGAGCTCAGGCTCAGGTCATGGACTTGGGATCCAGACATTTCAGGGACCTCAGAAACAAAGCAGGGCATCTGGGCAGGGTGGGGAGAGGAAGGCATCATCTGTAACTAGAGAAGAGCAGCTGTCATTGGAAATGAATGGGCCCGTCTGTGGCTCAGGCAGCTGAGGCACTGGCCGTGGAAGCCGGGGGCCTGGTCGGGGTGGGAGGGCAACAAACGAGTTAACTGTTGATGATGATGTGACATCGTCATCCAGAATGCAGGGTGGGGGTGAGTTTAAGGTGATTACTTTGAGCTGGGGTGGGGCCTGAGTTTGGGACTGAGCAAGTGACCCTCAGGCGGGGCTGCGGCTGGCCGGGCCCTCATAGTCCTGTCGCCCCCAGTACCGCCTGGCGCCCATCCCCCGTGTCCGCCACTACTTCGCCTGTGCCAGCCTTGTCTTCGTCTGCATCCTGCTCATCCACATCCTGCTGATGCCCAGGTCAGTTGGGGTGGGCGGGATGGTCACGCCCTGGGGTCACACTGGGAGGGTAGTGGCCCACAGGGCCCAGTGGGACAGCTGCCGGAGGGGCGGGCGCCGATCCCGCCCAGTCACAGCACGTGCTTGTTGTCACTGCGTGCTGGCCATGCTGAAGCACAGGCCCCTCACCACCCGACCCCACTCTCACCTTCACAAGCGCCTGTTACGTGGCTCTGAAGGCATTTCAGGCTGTGGCCCTTGTCTTTGTGTGTGGAGTCCTAGACGGCGGCTTCTAAAGCTGCAGCTGCCGTCATCTCCCTCTCGGAGGCTCAGGGGCAAGCGCTTGTCCCGGTGACGGCCAGGACGGCAGGTGCCGCAGGGTCATGCGGAAGCCTCAGGCCCGCTGTGGGGTCCGGTAGGGGTTGAGGTCACAGGGCAAGAGGAAGGTCAGCTACTTGGTGGTTTCTAGAAGTGTGGGTAGGACAGTGTCCACTTGGAAGGTGGCTTAGGATGTTGATAAAGACAAGGGAGCAGTGCATCCTTCTTCAGTGCCAAACACATCCAATGGCGGTGTAGCTAGCTCGTTTCTTACCTCCGAGGCTCAGAAAGGACCTGGTGTGACCTTGGTTTTGTGTGTGTGTCCTGGCGAGTGTAGACCATGATTGTCAGAGATCCTCTTTGCTGAGTATACATCAGCCATCAGGGAGGGGGCGGGTGGCTGTGAGCCTGAGAAACGGGGTTGCCAGGGGAGTGGGGGCCTGCTGTGACACGGCCAGGGCAGATGTCCTCCTAGAACTGGGTTTTCCCTCCTCTCCAGGACGGTGGCCCTGGGCGTGTCCTTTGGGCTGGTGGCCTGTGTGCTGGGGCTGGTGCTAGGCCTGTGCTTTGCGGAGGAGTTCTTGGTAAGTGAGGAGCCTGCGACAGCAGCCTGCTGGGCTCCACCGGTGTCGGGGCTGTGAGCCCTGGGAGCTCCCCGTGGTGGGCCTTGTCCGGCTGAGCCCCTGTGCCGCTGGCAGTGTGGACAGTTCTGAGTTCTCTGGAGTCTTCTCCTGAGCATTCTGCTTTCCCAGGCCTGCTCATGACCCCTAAGTGACTATGACTGTGGCTATGGTCATGGCTGTCCCTGGCTCCCAGGGTGGGAATGGTCCTTCTGTCCATGCACCGAGCATGACCTGAGCTCTGGACTCAGCGCAGGGCAGTGTGTCACTGACCCCACGTCCACTGTTAACCTTGCTTGCTGGGCTCCCTGGCAAGGTCCCGGGTAGGCTCACCCTCCTTGTCTGGGGTACTGGTGCTGGGTGATTCAATCTGTGATTCCACAGAGGTGCTGTCCAGTCTTGGGGGCACTCCGGGCCATTTCTGAGAGTGTAGAGACGCAGCCCCTGCTCCGGCTGTGCCTGGCCATCCTGACCATCGGCAGCCTGCTCACCATCGCCATTTTCAACCTGGTGGGTGCTGGGGGTGGGCACGGGGGGCCCTGGCAGGACCCTCGTGGCCATGCTTCCTGGGTGGAGGGAGCCAGTCTTTGAGCCTGGGAACCTCCAGGTTCTCGAGTCCTGTCACCTTGTTGCCTGAGACTTGCATCTGACCCGCACTCTCCAGAGCTGCATGGGCAGGCCCAGGGCAGACAGAGCTGCTCACCCTTCACTTTTCAAACACGGACTTGGGTGCACAGAGAGAGTATGTGGCCAACTCTGCAAGGAGCACCAGTGTCCTTGACATCCATCCAGTCCTTCTTCATGACCCCGGGAGGTGGTCACCCTCTGACACACCGTTTGCTCACTGAGGAAGGGTCACTGGGTATGAGGCTGGGGAGGACACCTGAGCACCTCTTTTGGGGGCTGCTACTTGTGACCATGCTCATCTCTGCCCCCCGCCCCCCTCATCCTGCCCAGTGCTCTCCTGCCACCATGTCTCTCACTGCCATCTGGGGAGAAGGCCATTCCAGCCCCCACCCCGCCCTCTTGCCCCCTCTGCTCTGTAGGTGGTGTCCACACACCTCTACCTTACACCTGCCCCCACCCCATGAGGCTCATGGCTGCTGTGGGAAGTTGGGGCACGGACGACCTGGTCCTGGCAGGAGCAGCTCATAAGGGCCTCTGGCCTCTGCAGCCCGGCCTGGCCCTGAAGCTCCCCTCACGGGGATCTCTCTCCTCCATAGCCGCTGATGCCCTTCCCTGCCTGGTGGCAGCCTGCTGGCAATGAGACACGCCTGGGAGCAGTGAGCAGAGAGGAGCACAATCTGTGTGAGCTCCTCCCGGTGAGTGACTGAGCCTGGCTGGGCCTCGAGGGCCCATATCTTCTCGCTTGGAGAGTGTGGACCATGGGAAGCGGAGTACAGCCTTCCCCGAACCAGTGGAGCCAGCAGGGTCTCCTCCTGACGACACAGGTGTCTCGGGGGGTGCAATTGGTCCCTGTGTTGGGGGGGGTCTGACCATCCCTCTGTGGCAGGCCTGCTCTGATTGCTACTTCAGTATGAGGACATGGGCTTAGAAGAGGTGACTGATGTCCCTTGGAGGTGGGGGGAGCCTGGACTGGGCCCAGGCAGGCTGACCCTGGGAACCTTGTCAGGAGTGGCCACTCGACAGCTCTGGCCCGCAGGGGGTTGGTAGTGAATTTTGAGCCGGTCGTTAAAAGGTAGAGAGGTTACAGGATGGGAACAGAGGAGGGGATAGTGAGGCAAAAAGAGGGAATAGCAGGTTTCGGGGGCTGTGTTGGGAGAGAGAGGGGAGAGGCGGAGACTGGGGCCGCGGGGAGCATGGTCTTGAGCAGAGAGGCGTTTGGGAAGGGTGAGGTCTGGGGCAGGGAGCCGCTGAGGGGTGTGCTGCGGCTGGAGGCTGGAAACAACCACACACTGCCCGCACTTTTCCTTCCCTCCCGCCTGCTGGCGAGGCGCTCCCGCCGGCATTGACAGCAGCAGCACTGGCGCAGAGCAGTGCTCCAGCGTCAGGAGGGCCGCGGCAGGAGGGCGTGCTGGAGACGGTGCCGGCGGGAAGGGCCCTGACAGTGTGGGGCTAGCAGTGTCCCGCCCGTGGGTGACCATTGGTCCAGGAGGTGCCTGGTGGTAACAGGTGATGGCGGGCTGACCAGCATGCCCCCATCTCCCCAGTATTACACCTGTAGCTGCATCCTGGCTTTCATTGCCTGCTCCGTCTTCCTGCGGATGAGCTTGGAGCTGAAGGCTGTGCTGCTGACAGTGGCCTTGGTGGTGTATCTGGTGCTCTTCACCATCTACCCCTGTCAGCGGTGGGACTGCTGCGGCCACCGCAACTCCACCAAGGTCAACGTCACCCTCAGGTGAGGCCCACAGCAGCTCCCCGCCCGGCCCCTGACCCCACCGTCTGGACGGCCCCGCACCTCCGCCGTTGGGCCGTCGGCCAGTGTGTGCAGTCCCAGACCCGCTGGCCTGGATGCCTTGGGTGCCCTGGCGGGGGTCGGATATGCAGGCCAGGTCTGCGGCACTCAGCTGATTCACCTGCAGGTTCTCTGGGGGATGTCTCCGAGCCCCTGGAGGCCACCTGGGCCCTCCTGTCCCTGGGCCCATTTGGGTGGAAAGGGGAGGCTTCTGCTGGAGCCTCGTCCCCAGAGCCGCGTCCTGGAAAGAGCAGTTGTCTGCATGGGCCGGCTGGTGTGCGTGCGGGTCTCAGGGCTCTGGGCCCGAGTGATGTGGGGGAGGGACCTGGCTTCCTGGCGTGGCAAGGCTGGAGCTTGGGGACCCGGGAGCAGCCCCAGTGCTGGGAGTCTGGCTGGCCACTGCAGGCTCCCCAGGCCACTGCAGGCTCCCCAGGCCACCCGGCAGCCCCGCCAGCGGGCCCTGCCCTGACACCACGGCGCCCCCTCCCTCCCGGAGCGCCTTCCTTTACCATGGCCCGCTTTTCCTGGGCGCCCAGGTCTGCGCACAGGCATCACGCCGTGAGCACCCCGTCCCAGTCAGTCTCCCCCCAAACTGGAGTCTTTACTGGTGTCCGGAGCAGGAGCTCTCGGCAGCGCTTCCCCTGGGAGCCCACACTGCCCCGGGCCTGGGCGGGGGGGCCCAGAAGTGACTGCCGCTCCCTCTTCATACCCACAGTTCCTCATCCTGTCCACAGTGGCATCTGAGGATGATCATTTTCTACCTGATTCTGTTTTACGTCACCCTCATCATGCTCTCCAGACAGGTACAGACTGGGAGATGCTTTTCCTCCTTCACTGGGCGAGGACGGGTGGGGGCGCCCAGAACTGGAGCAGCGTGGAGCACAGCGGACAGTTGTGGGGAGACAGCCTGGGTCCGGGCCTTTGCCTCCCGAAATACCCCCCCGCCAGGACGGGGCTGTGAAGGAAGTGGGCACAGGGTGGGCGCGCTGGCAGCTGGCAGGGCAGCACAGGCGCCGGGCGGGGCCCGTGGAGGGCGGGCCTCTCGCTGCCCTGCTCACTTCCCGGCGCCCCCGTGACTGCAGATTGACTATTACTGCCGCTTGGATTGCTTGTGGAAGAAGAAGTTCAAAAAGGAACACGAGGAGTTTGAGACCATGGAGAACGTGAACCGCCTGCTTCTGGAGAACGTGCTGCCCGCCCACGTGGCAGCTCACTTCATCGGCGACAAGCTGAATGAGGTGTGGTGCTCGGGGCTGTCCCTGGGGCGGGGAGACCAGCTACGCGTCCAGTCCTTGAGTGGAGGCTGCCAGTCACAGGCACTTTCTGAGGCCGCTTCCCTAGACCTTGGCCTCAGCCTCAGCCTGCAAGCAGGGCACGAGGTATCGTGTTAAATGTCAGAACACGGCTTTGGAGCTGGAGACCTGGGCTCCAGGGGGCCTGGACAGGGTTGCTCACCGCCCCGGGTTGTGGTGCACACACCGGTAAAATGGGGCCGACAGTCCTTGGACCGGCAGCGTGTTGTGACGATCAGGTGCACATGCAGGTATTTGTGACGCAGGCAGTTGTGCATTTCCGGTTCTCGGCAGCTGGGAAGGAAACGCAGGCCCAGTGGGGCTGGAACTCAGGCTCCTGGGCGGTACTGTCTGCGATCCAGCGGGGGGCTCTGCACCCCTCTCTACAGACCCAGGGACTGAAGAGCACAGAACCAACCTGAGCTCCCCCAGTGACAGGCCAGAAGCCGCGACTTTTAATAGCCCCCGCGCACACTGGGGGCGCCGCCTGCCGCAAGGCCACATGGCTGAGGGCCCCCCTTCTCCCCGACCCAGGACTGGTACCACCAGTCCTACGACTGCGTGTGTGTCATGTTCGCGTCCGTGCCAGACTTCAAAGTGTTCTACACCGAATGCGACGTCAACAAAGAGGGGCTGGAGTGCCTGCGCCTGCTGAATGAGATCATCGCTGACTTCGACGAGGTGCGGCCCACAGGCGCCCCACCGGTGGGGGTGGGGGTGGGGGTGGGGTGCACATGGGCCGGCTCAGCCCCCGTGAACATGGGACGCGTCACGCAGAGGGAAGGTAGTTCCTGCTGCAGCGCTTTATTGAGTGTGTCTGTCTTCGCTGACATCTCGTGTGTCGGAGGAAGCTGGTCAGCTCAAGCCAGCGTTCCCCACTGGTGCTGGTGAGCTGTTTGCGCCTTGACAAGGAGACCAGATGGGAATAGAAGGAACGAGTCAGGATGTCAGAGGAGTAAGGGACAGCAGGCGCAGAGAGAACCCAGAGGCCAAGTGCCCACTGATGCAGTGTGAGCTCAGAGGGGAGGGTCCAGCAGAGGTGCCCACCTTAGAAGTGCAGGCGGGAGGCAACCCTACACCCCTTCTCAGAGCCCCGGACAGGGCCGGACTGCAGCTGTGCTGTAAGGCCCTGTGTCATTGCGTCTCTTCCTCCCGCAGCTGCTGTTAAAGCCCAAGTTCAGTGGCGTGGAGAAGATCAAGACCATCGGCAGTACCTACATGGCAGCCGCAGGGCTCAGCGTCCCCTCAGGGCATGAGAACCAGGTACTCAACCCACCTGGTGGCCTCATGTCCCAGCCTCACGAGGGAATATTGACAAACGACCCTCAACTGTCACCTTACTTAAAGGAGGCAGATCCCTATGCCCTGTCCTAGAGAGAGGGGCAAGGCGCTCAGGGTCGGCCCCAGGGAGCTGGCCCTCTGTGCCCACTGCCGCCCCGCCAGTCTGAGGCCCGGGCAGCACAGCGCGGTGGGGCTGGCGCACTGGCGCCCGCACGCCCGTGGGGCAGGAAGCAGGGCCTGTGAGCACAGCTCTGTCCGCAGGACCTGGAGCGGCAGCACGCCCACATCGGCATCATGGTGGAGTTCAGCGTGGCCCTGATGAGCAAGCTGCACGGCATCAACAGGCACTCCTTCAACTCCTTCCGCCTGCGAGTCGGTGAGGACCGGGAGGCTGGTCTGGGCTCCGGGTGGGGATGAGGCCCCTTGCTCCAGCAAGCCTAACCCACCTCAGGTGTGTCTGGAGGACTCGGTCCTCTCTGCTCTTAGAACCCCAGCGATGGGCGGTTCTTTCTTTAATACCATCTATACAATTGCCTTTGGAACTTAGGAATTTATCATTACTGAAAATGGAGACCCCAACATCACGGACTGTAGGTACACTGAGAATAAAGTGGTTATTAAACTTAGTCACTGAGCTGAAAGGGTTGGTGCTCACGGCCCATTGATTCTTTAAGAGAAAAAGCAGCAGATACCAGACAAGTGTTAATGTCGATCCAGACTTCTTGGGGCCTGGGCCCCTGAGAAAAGCTGCCCAGGAAGTGCTCACATCTCAGACACGACGTCTGCCATGGCCGGGGAAGCAGACTTTTCTTGTGGCTGTGCTGTCAGTACTCTGTGGGCTGGCGGGAGGACTCTAGAAGGCAGACGTCCAAGGCTTTGCTTCTGTCATCTGCCAACTGCAACTCTTACCTTCAGGCATAAACCACGGGCCTGTGATTGCTGGAGTGATCGGGGCACGAAAACCTCAGTATGACATCTGGGGAAACACCGTCAATGTTGCCAGCCGAATGGAGAGCACTGGAGAACTTGGGAAAATCCAGGTAAGAACCAACCTGGGGAAACCATGACCAAGAACACCCAAGAAATGAGGGGACCTGGGCTGCAGGCCTGGCTCTGCCATTCTGGCCATGACCTTCTTGAGGGAAACTGATCTGATGGGCATGCTGCTCACAGGCTGACTCTGGCCTGTGCCCCCTCCCATAACGGGTTTCCTCCTGCTTCTGAAGACTGAGGTTTCTTTTCTTTTTAGGTTACTGAAGAGACATGTATCATCCTACAGAGACTAGGTTATTCTTGTGAATGTCGTGGACTGATTAATGTCAAAGGCAAAGGTGAACTGAGGACTTTCTTTGTCTGTACAGACACTGCCAAATGTCAAGGACTGGGGCTGAACTGAGGGCTCCTGGTAGGAGCAGAGTATGCTGGAAGTGGGTTCCTTCTCTGAACAAGCCAGGGGAGGGCTCGTTGGTCACAGTGCTCCAGGGATGGCCCATCACCATCCCACAGACGGCTGTGTGGGCTTCCTTGGAGCAGGGGATTTCTCAGACACTGGCTTGAGGGTCCACCGAGCCTCACCAGGCACAGGCGGCCTCCAGCACGGCAGGACCAGGCTTGTGAGTTTCTCCTGGGTGCTGAGAAGAGATCTCTCGAAGCATGACCTGAGCACACCTCTCCCCGATGGCCTGTGTGCTGCGCAAGTGAGACTTCTCTAGGTGCAGGAGGGAGGACTCAGCCCAGCTGGGGACTCCTTTCTCCTCACTGGGCCTCTTACAGGATTCTAGTTTCTCACACAGGCATTCTGGTACATAGAGCTGGAAGATGAAAAGGGTGTCTCAAATAGTAGGAAGAAAAATACTACGTTGGCCACTTGTCACTTCTTACCATTTCTGGTAATGGATTAGGGTTTTACTCTTTTTAATGGCCAAGTCTTAAATACTAGACAAGATCTCTTCCCTCCTTTTTAACCACTGACACATACAGAGGACTTTTGGGATCAGCCCATAGCAAGGAGGCTGAGCACGCAGCCCTGGCTTTGAGTCAGACACTCTGATGCCACCATCTCGAGTAAGTTAGGTTCGGTCAACAAAAGCTTCTCCCCTTCGCTGGTGCGTGCTGAGGTCACTCCAGCAGCCGGCAGCAGTGCTCCGGCGCGGCCGTCTGCAGAAAGCACCCGAAGAGCCTGTAGTGTGCCCTTCTCCTTTTCTGTAGCCCTCATAGCGAACTCCAAAGAGCCTGACAACCGTCTACCCAGTATGAGTGCAGGTGAGGTTCCTGTGTCTGGGAAGCCAGGCCTCCGTAAGTGCTGAGATGTACCTGTTCTGAACTGGAATGAATCAAGGCAAGTACAGAGCGAGCGCAGGTTTATGAGATGGTGTCTCCCGGTGCTTCATCCAAAGAAGTCAACCGAACTGTTTCAAGGTGAGAAATAAAAACTGCCCATTGCTTTGTTCTGACTTGACTTCACTGCGCCATAACCAGAGCACCTCCCTAACACTTCACTACATAGCAGGGATTCTTCGCTAGAAGTTACCCAGGAAACGCCTGAACTTAAACAAAGTCCTGGAGACGGGAGGGCCCAGAGCACACGGTACTGCAGACGGGGTGAAGCGCAGCAGCGCCCCGAGCCCGTGGGCTCCAGGGCGAGTGCAGCGGAGCTGTGTGCAGCCGGGCGGGCGGAGGGGACCTGCAGCTGTGCTGTGCCGTCTCATGGGCGTCATCGGTGCAAGAAGGGGCCGGAGGCAGCACTGCGTGTAATGGGATAGGTACGAATACATTTTTTAGAACGCGTGTAAAGAAATTTTATGGCAAAATACTGGTAAGGAAAGTAAGACTGACGTGCCTTATTTACATGCCACCTTCTAATATAAAGGGCTACTGAGTTATCCACCGAGGGCCACTGAGATCTGTTCTCTTAAAATCAAGTGGGGCCAGGGCTTTCCTGGCAAGCCAGGAAGGTTTCTGCCACTGATGCACTGTAGATAGTGTGCTGGGCTCCTCCAAGGTGGACATACTTCCCTACTCTTGCAGTATTCAAGTTGCTTTTTATCTCCAGCCACAGAAATCCCAATTGGGGTTTGAAAAATAATTGGTTACCATTTGTGTATTTTTATTCCTCATTAAAGCACTGTACTCGGAGAAGACTATCTTCTAAGTTTTTGTTTTCAAGTGTTCAGGTCACAGTGAGTAACTGACCATAAAAATAACTTGCAATTATTTTTTATAATTTAGGTTTCTAAGCCATTTCTTCCCAGGTGTCATGTGTTTTATGACAGGATAAGTATCTTTTCTCTCACTGACCTCTGTGGGTCAAGGACTTGCTTACAGCTTCTACTAAGGGCTTCACTGACTAGTGGAAAAAAAAATACCACACCTGAAGTTTCCTGGTTTACTTGTTAAGAAAATTTCCTAATAGAAAAGATCACTAACCACTGTATACACTGTGTATGTAATAGGTCAATGTACAGAAGTATGTATTGAGAAGGGACATGCAAGTTAAGTGGGTTATTCTGTGTCCTGAATGTGGATCTGTAACATGTTTCTAAATGTTGTTTCAGTTTCATAAGGCCCCAGTGTTTCTACTCTGCTGAGCTTTTCATACAATAAATTAGCGATCTGGAAAACCTGAATGTCCTACCTCATGTTCTGAATTTAAATATTTTCTTGGCCTTTCAGGAACTTACCTTAGCTAAGCAGATCAAAAGTTTAAGAATCAATTACTGCCTGAAGTACAACTGAGGTTAAATTAAGACTCTAGGAAAGACTTGATAAGTATACTTTCGACTGATTTTTTTTTCTTGATCCTTTTGGCATACAATTTTAAGCAGGCTTTTAGAAGATAAGGTCATCTTTAACTATCGAGAGAATTTTCCTTCGCCCTATTTGCTCTTGTTAACTGTGCATTTTCAAAGTCAAGAAATAAAAAAAGTGCTTCCTGTGCGTGTTTTACACAAGGGCTCTGTGTAGTCTTAGCGAGACAAACCTAATTTGTTCACTGAACTAGGCTCCAGCCTTGTGACAGATAAATTGCTCAGGCACTTGACCTTTGTATTTCAGATAAGTAGATGAGTATTAGTTCAGGGGCCTGGCTGAGGTATAGGTGACCTGTGACAAACAGTAAAAAGAAATGTGAACCTTCCTTGACGTTCAGAGATTCGAGGATTTAGTTAATCCTTTCACAGTAGCTCCAAATCACCCCAAATGGGACACTGAAAAGGAACACCAGACAAGTAGGTGCTATGAAACCCCGAGCGAGCTTTAAGGGAAGGGTGGTCAGGGGAACTGCTGCATTACCTTATCCTCCTGGGAGAACATTATTTCCATCAGGTACGTTAAGGGACATGCTCATAAATTTTAAAATTATTTTAAGCTATTTATTACCTTATGGCACAACAAAGGGAAATCTCACTGGGTGAATAAAACAAGGAAGAAGCATTATCACTCTTTAGAAAGAACTTCGCTCTGGTCCTCTCCCGTTTCCTGCTTGGTATGGTAGCAAGTCAAAGCCACAGTCCTTCCTTGCAAGGGTCGTATGAATAAATCAAGATGAGATGTGATAAAATCAGGAAAAAATATGTATGGAAAATGTGGAAAAATGAGGGAGTTCAATTATTTTGAGGGTTTACTTCTTTGGATGGTCATGAAAAAGGCTGTTTTATTTACTGAGCTGCTCACTCTGCTTCTCACACTCAGCCCCAGGGAAAGGTCAAGGGGTGACTTAACAGACACATACAATATAGCTCACTGTCTCAGGTTCAGCTTTATTACCTAATAGAAGTCCAACCCCTGAAACATGAGAATTGCTCTGAAGTTTAATTAAAAAAACACAATTTACAAATATTTAATATCTTCTGAAAAGCCATTTCCAAGTTAAGAATGAAAAAAATATATATACAAAATAAAATACCAGCTAACTTCAAATCCCATCAGGTCCACTCTCAACCACATCTGTCGTTTTAGGTTCTTCAAACTCTGAAAACAAAACAAATACCAGCTCATTGAAGTTCCTCCTCTTAGTTCACATGGAGGTGAAACAGCATCCAGAAAGACCTCCTTTGCCACATTCAGAGTTAAAGAGCAGGTGTGTAAGGGAATCTTTCTCACTATCTTTTCTGGCAAATGTATTGAATCTGTATTCTTTAGACAAGATGGTAAACTAAATATTTTAAACACACACAAAACCTTTCAAATGTTACTTGAAGGGGTAGGACTGATGTTTCTTTTACTCACAATAGCTCTTCATTCTCCAGGAGAGAGACACAGGGCACTTACCGTCTGTTAAATCCACACAGTTGTGTTCTACAGCGGGGCAAGGGATGGAAATCCCCATTGCTTTCCGAACTCCATACATGCTAACAATGTCACCTGGAGTTACTTGCTGTGCAAGTTCTTTAAGATTATTGGTTACTTGTTCAGCTAGAAGGGAAAATAAAAATAAAGACAGTTCTAAGTACTGAAATGTGGTTCCTTGAGATAATTTAAAAAATAATCAGAAGAACAAGAGATGTATACATGCAAAAAATAAACTCCATGATGGTCATCCCAGTGTTGCTTTAAAAGTATTATCACCACTCAAGTATTTTCTTTAAGCCTCCTGACTGCTCTCACTGGAGGTGCAACATACCTAGGTGCATTTCTCTGTATGAGGGACCCAGGAGACAGATCATGCTGGGAGGGGGTCTGGTGCTCAGACGCTCATTCTGGGCTTCCTGGAGCTCCCTGAGCAGTTTCGTTGTCTCGTCAAGTTTCCTCTGGAAAACTTCAGCCTCTGTTTGGTAAGAACAAAATAACCACTGAAGACAACATGGATGTACTTGTGCTTGATGTTGAGCAGCTGAACCCTGTGCTCTAGGGCTTTGCTGTTTATTGGTTGTCTTCTCTTTGAAGGAGTAATTCCCTTCAAATCCAATCAGCACCACGGACACAGTCCGCCAGTCATTTAAGCGCAGTCAGCCAGACTTCCACTGGCTGTGATGTTAAATCCTGATGGCTTGTGCCACGCAGTGTTACCATTAAACCCTCCGGAGTCACGCACCTTCAGAGTCAAACACTTCCACTGGAGCACCAAAGTTTGTGACTGCTTTCAGTGCTGTGAGCCTGTCCTGATTACCGGAGTCTAAATGCCCCGCTGGATCTATTTCTGTAATCTGCTTTAAAAAAAAGGGAAAAAAGGAATTATATGAGCTTGCTAATAAGCCACAACAATACTGGAACGAGAAATTAGTAAAATGGCTTGTATGGTAGGCAAGGTTATTTTACCTTCTTTCTTTGGGGTCATAATTCTGATGTCTATAAAAAATGTCTTCCCAGAATACTCTCTTAAAAGCTATTCCCTGATCCTTGAGAAAAATGCCCATAAAGCCATACCTCTCATATTTCTAAAGGAACTATGTGCTTTACACAATTTGCATCATTTGTTTCATGTGGCGGCCGCACTATAAAGATAAGATTTCCCAGCCTACATGTTCTCCCAAGATAGACCCATTCTAATGACTAAAATGAAATTCTACCTTTATGCCCAAAACTTCCAGACCACCCTCCAGATCCTGGAGTTCCAGGCCTATATCTCTAACAACATCCTAAGTCACACACACTGCATCTGAAACGGGATGTAATTTCTTTCCTTGCTAAAGGTGTGCTCCTATTCCTGTATTTCTGATGAACTAACAATACTGGACCTACCTCCTACTGATGCTAACTAACTCTATTATATATTCCTCAAGTCTTTACTCAATTTCTTTATATTGCTCTGTAATGATTTTTCTTGCTTAGACAAGTCCCATAGTTTTTAATGCTCTCTCCCCTCTCTTCTACGTTTTATCGTAACAGCCTGTCTTCTAAATCTCAGCTTCTTGGCGCTCCACATGAGATTCTGGGCCTCTCACCGTAACCCATGCATCCCCACCACCTCTCTCCTCTGCCCACAAGGTCCGTGGTCGCCCGCTTTATGGGCATCAGTTTATGTCATTCCACTTGCAGTTCTGCCCACATTGGGTTCTGGCCCTGCCTGCTGGGACACCTAGTTCACTGGCGTCTGCAAGATCCCCTCGGCTGGCCACCACAGTGAGTGTCTCCAACTTGGGCTCCCACTCTATGTATATTTACACTGTATGGTAACTACTACTGGCTCCATTATTTATGTGCTTAACCACTGCACTAACTACTTAATTGTGTTCTCCATATTTATCCCAGTAAATATTTTAAAATAAAATGTTATCACTTATGCCTTTTAGCTTATTATCCATTAAAAATTCTTATAAAGAAAAAAATACCTCTTTTGCTGTGTCCAATGTCCTAGTCTGGCTTTCATCTTCAGGGGATGACTACAGGTTAAAAAAAAAAAAAGGCAACTTTTTGTTAAAAGATATATAAAAAAGCAAATATCAACTAGAAAGGGTTTCATGACAAAAATACTGTCCTAGAATTTTTAAACCAAAAATGAATTAGATGTAATTAATACCATTTCGAGAATACTTTTAAAATCAAGAGTACCTATGATTGGTGAAATCAAGACAGATATTTCTATGCCTCATTAGAAAGTTATACACATATTTTAGAAGGTATCTGGTAAATAGCACACAAACCTCTAAGCAAATAGTCCGCTTTCAACAATAGATAAGTCTATGACAAGAAGATAGGAGGAATCCAAGGGACTATCATGCATTACTAGAGGTAACACTCTCAGACAGCAGGGACTATAAAATATTCAGATACTGCAGAGCATGTGAAAGCGTCCTCAATCCCGGACTTGAGACCGTGTATGTACACAACACACAACTGTATCATGCACAGAAATCAAGTTATCTTTTTAAAAACGATTGTACTGTGATTCATTTAACCAATCCCCAACTTTCAAATATTATACACAACGTACTTTATAACTTATTTTATTTTCTTGGAAAAACTCTGAGAAGAGGAACTGCTGAGTCAAAGAGAAACTTGTAATCTGAAATATATTGCGCCATATCAACTGAATGAACGATACTCAATTGCAGTTTTAGACAATTCAGGTGAATAGGAATGGTACCATAAAACTGGTTTGGAACTCATGCGAAGGTTAATGATGTTTAAGGTCATGTGAAGAGGGCAGCGCAGTTCTCAAGAAAAATCAGGTGCTGATGCAGTTTTCGTGACAAGTCCCCCAAAGACAAGCAATAGTTATAGTGAAGGCGGGGGACAAGCAACTACAGTCACAGACACCAGGAGAAATTACAATCCCCAAGATACAGTGTTCCTCTAACTATGATGACAAGGACATTCTGGAGATTAACTCTTTTCTATACCAGAAGGAACATTTTCTGGTTCTAACCTATGAGCCAAATTTCTGAATTATTCCAGATTATGAACTCTGTCCCACTGAACTGGAGATAGTTTAGAAATGTTAATAAAAAAGTATAAAGAGGAAGCTTTTTACTTTTCTATTGAGGTTCCTACCACTGGATTATTAATCCTTAAATAAGGAAAAGGCCAAGGAAAAAGTTTCAAGCCAGTTAGCAAGATTTCTCTTTTTGTTAAGAATATAGTGTCAGTTGACTTCTGGGCTGTAAACCCCACCTTTTATTCCTATATTCTCAAGATTAGGAGATAATGACAATTCTCTAGCCCTCACAGATCCTGGTAACCATGCTGTTTCTGTACATTGTCCTCCGCCCGGTCTCCACCCGAGCTGGACTGTCTTTTCAGAGGAATGGAGTTCAGCTGTCACACTGGTTAATTCCATGGTTTCATAATAGTGAGTGACTAACCCTTGAGAGCAAATAAGTTACCTATTTCACTAGCATTCTTACCATCTCCAATTCTTGCAGGGTTCTAGAATGCCCTCCTTTTGTTAAAACATCGAGTAAAGTATCTGCCATAACGTATGGGTAATCTTGGCATGTGGCCAAAAACTCATGGATGCTGAAAGAGAGAGTATTAGGAAAGTCAATTCCATATAAATTATCTTCCCTGGCTAACCTTCCTGTCATAGCCAACTGTTTCCATTAGATGCCCTTGATTTATACACCCCTGATGTAAAACTTGCTGGCTAGGCACAACACTATATTTACGTATTTATTGTGACATATTTATCACGAGATAATGAAACAATATCAAGAACACACTTCTAGGCAAAACTTCAAAGAAAAAAGTAAGACCTCAGGAAGGGAAGGTCCAGGGAGATCTTTACTTCTCCCTTCACTTCCTAAGACGAGCTGACCCACTCTAGGGTTTTCACAGGTACTGACAGACTCAAAATTAAGCCTCAATTCGGACCACACATTTTAGACAGCTCCACTTGGAGGTCTAATAGCATCTCAAACTTAAAATGCCCACAACTAAGTAGGTTGTTTGAAAACCTTGGAGTCCTCCTTGATTTGGTTCTTTCACATCCCACTTCAATTAATAAAATCCTATCAGATAACTACTGATCCCTTTGCAAGACCTCAACTGCACCTGCGCTGATTCTCCCTGCTCCTGCTCTTGCTTTCATGTACTCTATTCTCCACAAAGCAGTGACAGTCCTTAGAAAATTATAAGCCAGGTTGGGTCATTCATCACTCTGCTCAAAACCCACCAGTATTTTCCCACCTCACTTAGACTAAACTTCACGTCCTTGTTAACCTCTCTGAGCCTCAGCTTCTTAGACTCTTCACCTCTCCCTTACCCCTGGCAGCCTCACCATCTTTCTCCTCTGCCCACGAAGATCACGGGCACCCACTTTTTGGGCTCTTCGCCTCAGAGCAGTTTCGACTTGCAGCTCTGCCCACCCCAGGTCCTGGCCCTGCCAGCTGGGAGACCTGGTTCACTGGCATCTGTAAGATCCCCTCAACGAGCCACTCTCTCTGTTCCTAACTTACTGCTTTCCGTGTTATTCCTTACATGTGTCAGACAGGCTTCCACCCCAGGCCTCTGCATCATCCCACTGTCTGGAATGCTCTTCTCTCAGATGGCAACTGTGCTTGCTCCTTGAACTCCCAGTGTTTGCATTCTCTCCCACCAGCACTCTCTTTCTCTTTCCTTTGCTTCTTTACCTTTCTCACAAGCACTCGCTACTATCTGACAGGAGGGCATGGGTCTTTTTCAGTATTGGTTCTTTGTAGAATCCCCCACATCTAGAATACCTGGCACATGATGGGCATACAATGTCTATCTGTGAAATGCACAGGAAGAACTGGTTCAGCAGGTGAGAAGAGGTCTAAAGGCTGTAAAAGGCTTGATCTTAAATCACGGTCAATCTCTGACTTAAGACTCCTATATTATAAAAACACGGCCACTATTACCACCTGAGATACATAAATGTGAACAATCCCCCATTAATCAGAAAACCTGGGGGCTGGTTAATCTATAGGGTTAAGTTCTGACAAGTAATTAGAATGAATAAGGTAGCAGAGTCTAGCTCAGTGCTCCACCCTGAACCAGAGTCTGGGTAAATCAGGATGCTAGCTCAGCATGACAGTGGGATGCGCAGTGCCCAGCAGCCTGAATAACATAGCAGGGTTTAATCCCATACATGATAGGAGATGGCAGAGCATGGCTGCAACAGTCTGCTGGTATGTGATGGGTGACCAGGCCCGCATGTGGGCGGCCTTTGTAATCACTGTAAGTTCTCAAACTGATCAAGTTTGGAACACAACTCACTGACAGTCAAAAATGTTAGAGCAGATGTCACATTGACATTTTGAAGTAACAAGTTCCTCAACTTTAGTATTAAAATTACAAGAATAACTTTTGTAAAAATTAAAATATGGTAGATTTTACAAACAATAGAGGTATGTTCTCTCTTTAAAATATTTAGTTTCCACTAAAGGTGGTAAGAAATCTAAGGGTCTCTAATTACTATCAATTAAAAATAATTGCTAAACATATTTTCTGTCGCTTGGATAATGTTTCAAGTCTATCAATAGATCATATGTGTATGTAAGCACTGCAGGCAAAGGTGGCACTCAGAAACTGATGCACACCGGCAACTCACCTGAAATCACTCGGAAGATCAGAGTCTCCTCCATAGGTCGAATAGAGTAAATCAGAGTCGTCTTTGCTGATATTCGCAAATGTGGAGTCATAATGTGGTGCATAAGAACTGTAGGGTCCATAATTCAAGTACAACACTGTCGATAAAAGTTAAATACTGCAGTACAATTCTTTAATTTATATGTCTCCCTCCCCAAGCAGATACTTCTAAAGTCACAATCCAAGAGATCTTTTTTCTCCAAAGGGGAGAGAGAAATAAAAAGAACAAACTCATTCTGAATCCTAAATGCCTGGGTTTTCAGCTTCTTCTGAAGTTTAATAAAATAGTTATGAAGCTATAAGTGGTAATTATAATTCTTTCCCCTAACTCCATGAAACAAAGAGAAAAAACATGACTACTATGTGGGAGCCTTACCTGGGGTGACTTTGTTTCTCTTATCTTCTTTGAACCCCTGCAAAGTATTCACTCCAGACTGAAGTCTCCCGGTGGTCATTCCCAGCCTCACAGGACAGTAACCGGGTTCTAAAAGGGGACAGCGCAGTGGAGGAGGCACACATGGTCTCCAGCACGCACTCTGCTTCCTGCCATCTACACGATGGCAAAGAAGCTGGGTGCCTTACTATATATTTTTCACATGAAAACCTCTATTCTAAGCCTTTCTAAGGGCAGGAATATAGCCAGGACCAAATCCTGATTTTCACTACATTCTATTGCTTTCTAGAATTCTTTATAATCATGTGGCATGTCATCTGAGAAAAAAGTATTTAAAGTTGGGCCTTTCAATGTTAATATTATGAAAGTAAATCAGTAGAAAAGGTTAAAGACTCAATAAGGGACAAAGTACCTGGATTAAAGACAAGAATATATTGAGGATAAATCAACATCTACGAGAGGTTTATTTTTAGTGCACTGAGGGATAGTCTTTTAAGATGTGATTTCTGTAATCCAGGAATGTCTTTACTCCTGTAAAGACACTGAGAATCTGAGATATAAGCAGAGGAACTAAGCAGGGTGATGTCAGGGAAAAAGTGGGCTCTAGCAATATACAACAGAAAGGGTGTTTTTATCTCCTGAAGAGGAGTCTTGGTTTTCTAATACAATCACGCTGGAATACAAGCTATCACCATAGATGATTGGTGGGTTTAAACAAAAGCACTGGTGAGAAATTTCAAATATCTCAATCAGATCCTTCTGTTCTTGGTAAGCAGTATGGAATCTGGTGTCCTAATGGGTGCTGCTACCTCCACCGGGAAGATGAAACAATTCACCAGAGACACCTTTCACTTTAACCAGTAAACTGGCCTCCTGGGAGAGTTTCTGTTAAGTGTGAGGGGTGTCAAATGAGCTCCTGTCACATTTTATGGCTTTAGGGGCTAAAATTGCAGGAAGCCAGACCAAGAGCAGAGACCAGACCCTGGATACAAAGAAAGGGACAAATCTTAAGGTGTCACCAAAATCAAGTTAGTTGCATCTTTTATCACCAAATTTCTCCTCAGTTATACTGGCAAAAGTAATTCTTTGAATCCTGTGGCATTTTCTTTGGCTCAAGAGTACATAAGTTTATGAAAAGTTCATGAAGTAAAAACTGAGTTTTGTTTTGAAAACATGGTGCCAGTTTTCTAAGTAAACAAGTCTATCATGTTTTTCTTTAGCATTTCAAGATGGACTGCAATGCTAAGAGAACACAAATGCACCCTCCTTTTAGGCTTCAAATGCATCAAGCTCTCCCCAGCTTCAAGGTTTCTTTTATCTACTATTCTCCATCACTCACCATTCTGGAATCAACTTAACATTATCTCATTAAGGAAGCCTCTCTGGCCCCCAGAGACTAGAGGTAACTTCCATTATATACTACCACAGCTATTCTTTTCCTCCATAGGATTTATGGCAGACAAGTTACTATCTCTTTATAGGGTTATTTATCTTAATTTACAGGATTAGTTTTCTTTGTGTCCTCCTCCTTCCTAACCCTAGAGAACTGAAGGGGAAGGGACATGTCTCTTCCTATTTTGTTTCCCAACTATATACCTTGTTCTGACATTAGCTTCTAAGACACTATCTTGTCTATAGTAAACAATAAGCTGAGACTATTTCCTGAAGGATAGGAATTCTGTCATTCATTTTTGTATCCCCAATTATCTCTCTCATAATGGGCAGTATAAAAATGGTTATTTAAATCAATATTCTCACATTTGCTTATGACAACACATTGTTTCCCCCTTGATGAATGACAGGAAACTTAACAGCAAATTTCAAAATATTCCCTACACCATCTTCATTAAAATATTATCTGAGAATAAAACTATGACTGAGGTCCTAAAACAATTCCCAACCTTTTTAAAACCTTCTACTCAGTTAAAGACATATGTCATTAAGTATATTTGACTCCATTACTTTTAAGGTATTATGTAGCATAATAAAGGTATTAAATGGTATATATTTCTCTCTTCACTGATTTAAAAAGATAGTTAAATTTATTATGTCATAATGTGAGAGTTTTGAGTTACTATAGAACCAGGGATAAAACTTGCTGCCTAAATTTTTGATTTTTCAAACAGTGGGTATAATATTCCAGGGATTTTTGTTTTTTAAACAAAATTTGATCCGTATCTATTTTAGGATGATGTGTAAGTTAGGCGAGCAGTAAGCATGAGACACATGATGTCTAGCCAAGTTCTTTGTAATTAATGACACAGGTGGATTTACCAATATTCAGGCTTGTTACTTTACAGCATGAAGTAGGTTACCTCTCTTTACCAAACAGCATCATGTTCACTCACAGTCTAATTCTGTGAACCTACCTCCTACAATGGGATCTACAGGATGGAGAAGTCCTAAAGTTGTTGTTCCATCTGGTTTTCTTCTTTCAAATTCACACTGCAATAGTCCAAAGTATTTAAATGGCATAAACAGTTTTACCTATATAATATCATCATTACATTCAGATACTGACTTTTATACTGCCTCTACATATACAGATGTTTACAGGCTAAAGAAAGGTTAGACTGGAAAAGGTCAGCTTTCAAAGAGCTGTGTGGGTCCTCAAGGCCACCTAGACCTGTAACAATCTACTGAAAAAGGTTACTCCTGACTAGGGTAGCAGAGTATCGTGAATAGAATCACATATTAATCCTTTCAGTTTTCATTTGGTTTTAAAACCAGTGAGCTAAACAATATGATTTCAAAAGACCAAGAGTATAAATGTTTTCTTGTTAAAACTTAAGAGCACGTGGCTCATTTTCCGATTTCAGGACACGTTAACTTTACTTAGAAGAAACACAGTGATAGGCAGCATGTACTCTACAGATACACATTAACTTTTCTTCTGTGACTGTGGTACTGGAGAGCTCCACGGCAGGTATGGATTAAAAGTATATGAGCATTTGAAAATTAAGTTTCAGACAACTCAAGTTAGTAGTTAGCAAGAGCAATGGAAAAGCTTAATCACCTGACTATTAACAAGCCGCCTGCTCAGCTTTCCTCCAGATTCTTTAACGATGCGGTCAATCTGCTCCTGCTCTCTTTCCAAATTACTGCTTTTAAATCTGTCTTCAAGCATGTCTTTATCTTTCCTGAAAACACACATTAATACTAAGTAAAGGAAAAAAGAGATAACCGAATAATTGGTTAGTTCCCTCCCTTTTTAGTCCAGTATTATCTGCCTTAAAAGCTTTTCTCAATATAATCACAAAAATGGATTCTACTTCAAATATATTTTGAAGGCGGAAGGGCACAGAATTATACTTTTAATTTTTAGAATTTAAATTTAAGATAAACATGCATTTAAAATACATAAATCTTATGACAGCAGAATCTCCCACCATGGATGAACCCTCCCCCAGTTGAAAGTGAGGGGCTGGTAGTCAGTGGTCTAAGCTGACGTCCAGTGGAAAATTGCACGCATCTCAGTGCTGGCCCCTGCTTGGGAAGCAGCTTTAACTATGCTGAGGCTTAACTACAGTCTTGATTCCTTTATGAACTGGGGTAATGAGTATGTGATTTTTCTTAAATAAATAGTTCTGTTTAAGTAAACACTCTTGAAAATGAGTTCCTAACGATAATTTGTTTTAAAATCACCTTAATAGAATACACATTCAGAACTGCTTTCTGAACTGTTTGGAAAATTATATATATAGTGTTTTCAAAAGAGGGGTATCACATTATCAAAGGGGACTTTCATGCCCCAAGCCAACCAGCCACGGATGAAATAGGACTTGGTCTTGCCAAGGCAGCCCTGACTAAGTATCGCCCCCGCCCCTCACTAACTTGAAAAATCTCCAAGATTCTTTACTTTTTGTTTTCCTTGTTGGGACTCCTGAAGGCTTGCTCAGCATCTCTGGCGTCTTCCCTCTCTCGTGGCCAGCAGCCACTGTCCTCCCCGCTCTGCGAGGTGTCGGTCCTATCTTTCTGCTTTCGGCTTTTCTGCAAATCTGCCATGAAGTCTATGCTCTGCTTCAGGCTCTGAATTCTCTCCTAGAAATATTGAAAAGTATTCTCATATATTTGTCATTCATTTTTGTAGAAGACATTTTCCCCCCACAAGAGTTTGCATTTATTCTGTCATTAACTAGGGAAGAAAAAAAAGTAAATGTAATTATAGCAAGAGAATATCATATTTAGGAACCAAAACAAAAAAGTCTATTCCTTCAATTTCAATTATTTAAATTCCAATGTAAGACAATGCTAAAGAACTATGGTATCATCAGAACGTTCATACAAGAGGAAGTATGAATTAAGACTAAGTACTCCCTGCAGTACTAAATTTAAAAAGTAAAATTTAGTTTAATAGCATGCTAAAATTTTGTATTTAACTGAGTGGCTTATCTTTTGAAATTTAAGAATTATCAGATATTTTAAACCTAGAACACTGAACATGTGAAGTGTCCTTATATTCTGGTACCCCAGATGAATACTGATGACTTTGGCATTTTTCTCTGTAAAAACAACATGCCACAAAAAGAGAAAAGAAGTTGTTAGCAGTTTCTTTCTCAGAGCATAATGTTCTTCTGACCAAGAAGTCCTGTTTCTATTTTGTGAAACATGTGTTTAATTTTCCACTGCAGTGTATCTGTGAAATTTTCATTGTGGTTAAGGGCTTGTTGTTCCTGGACAAAATGTTAAAGAGGCAGACTTGCTCCTGGGGACTACTCTGCTTTCAGCTCTGAGAGCCGTCACAGGGTAAAATATGGAGTGCATTCTCCTTAGGGCTGCACAGCAACAGCAGAGAAGACTTTCACAGGATAACAGAAACTAAGAACTTGGAAAGACCAGAAATCACTCACATAAGAACAATGTAGCCCAGAAATGAGACATGATTCACCTACGGTCACAGAACCACTGACTAAGACCAGGCCTCCTGGTCTCTCATTTGGGCCTTTATGCAACATACTCTGCTGTGTTAGCGGTACAAACTACACGAACCTCAAGAACAAGGATGCTATTTTGTTTTGTTTTGTTTTGTTTTAAAGGAAAGGTTTAGGCAGGAATGAATAAGAGTAGGCAGGAAGAGAGAGAAGGAAGAAGCATTCGCTTTATTTAATTGTTTATCTTGATTGTTCCCTCTGGCCCCATGTCCTGAACTAGGGTCCTTGGGTTTTACACGGACCCTATCTTCAAAGCCAGGCAATACCTGATCCACCAGAGCACACCAAGACCCTGCTATTTCTTTTCTTTTCTTTTTCAAAGAAAGGCACAGGCAGGAACGAAGGTGAGTATGCAGGCAGGCAGGCAGGGAGAGGAGGAAGAAGCACTTTAATATTTATTTTATTTACCTGTTCATTTTAGTTGTATTTCTCCAATCTGAGGTCTTGAACTGGGGACCTTAGGATACATGTGGACTACATCCAGTGTACTAGGCCCCCAGGGCACCTCAACCCTATTTTTAATGACCTTTCACTTTAAAGTAATCTTTAAACATTATAGTAGAATATTTTATTGCAGACAAACATATGGACTGAGGTGAAAATAAAAACCTTAATATATTATCCAGAGAGGAACAGTGTTAACAGGTTTCTCGCTTAGTGTTTTTCTAAGCATTATACACAATAGCAAATTGGAATTACACTGAGTACTTGGTCAATAAACATTTTTTTCTCAGTGAAGAAATGACAAGCATTTCCCCTCCCTATAAATTATATATTCTTTAAAATGCTTTAAATGCTTAAAAATTCTTTAAAACAGTTTTGCATAACTGTATATTATTACATCCTATGTATGGACCGTGATTTAATTAACAAGCTATAATAGCACAGTTAGATTATTTCCAAGTATCTTCTAAAAGTCTCATAAATATTACTGTAAATAAATTTCTCTAAGAATCTTTTAGTGAGTCTGATTACTACTATAGCTTTATTGACCATTTGTTTCCCCTTTCGAATGTCCCTTAGGCCATTCCTTCCTTATATCCATCCATCTCTACTACCTGAAACAGAGATTGACACGTAGTGGGTACTCAGTAAATGTTGATTCAATGAATAGACTTAGATCATAAAGCTCTCAGTAACCTTTTTATTTCCACTACAGAATTTTATAAAGCAGAACTTAAGAACATCTGGGAATTTTTTTTAACATAACATGAACAAAATTAAAATAATTCAATATTTTCTAAATCTAGATGTCATGCGATAAAGCTGAGAATACTTTAAAAAGCACTATCTTTATTTTTGATGATAAAAATGTCCCCATATCTGTACTATTTATTGACCCCCAATTTTATACGAAATGAGTACAAGGGCTTTATTGTTTAATAGTTAATGGTTATTGCATGTGTACCCATTTACCTGGCATAATTCTCTAAGGTAACGATTATAATTATCCTATTTTATGTGACAGGAAAAGGGCTGAAAAAGGCTTGTAAAAGGTCACACAATGTCTCAATGGCAGAGTCAGAACTTGAAACTTGATTAGTCTGTTTCCAAAGTCACTGTGCTACAAATAGCAGTTTGCATTATAATGCAGCATTCTAGTATTATCTAGACCAAAAGAGTTATTCTACATGTATCCTTTACGATAACAGTCACTACCTGTGAGTAACTGAAGAAAAAGAATGAATGACTACTCTGTAATCTTTATGCTGAATAGTCAGACAGTTATCTTTTAAAAGACAACATTCATGAAAGGATGTGCTAGGCTCTCTGGGGATTACTGCAATTAGAAGAGTTAACTCAGAAGGTCTAAATTTAAAAGTTTTGAAATCACTGCTTTAAGGCTTCCTCCCAGCTAGGGTGGAGAGAACAGTCAACAGGAAGCTATAACACAGGATGGGTAGGGCTCCTCTACAGGAAGAGATCTGAAAAAGGAAGACAACCAAGAGAGAAAAGGGAAAGTAGAAAAGAAGTTTATTATCTGTGCTTTCAACCATTAGGCCCAAGTAATATCCACGAGACAAAGGAATCTTTACCATGTTACAATAACTAAATTACGTAAAAGAAAACAGTGGTAAGTCAAAATTTATTTTGGATGTTACACTTGCAATATAAACCTTCTCCTGAAAATTCAATGTATACATTTTAGAGGAAGTAAAATTGCATGTGCTGGATGCACTTTACTTCAAATAAATAAGCATTCGCAGGTTTTAAAACCTGCGCTATGCTTGGTTCTGGAACCTGAGTCTGCACAAAGCAGGCTAAACATTTTATATCACCCCTTCCTCTGCAAACCTTGACAAGATGGGTAACTAACTGGCTTACATTAATTTCCCAAGTCTTCAGCAAAGTGTGAGAATGGATGAGGTCTAAATATTAGGTGTGCATGGATAATCATCAATCCAAAGGTTTTTCTTTCCCCAGTTAAATGGACCAAAGAATCTTAAGAGATTCAAGCACACAGACGTCTGCACACCAAGACATTTCTTTGCATGTAATACAGACGATCATAAAATTGGGAAACATGCATCTACATGACTCATTTTGACAAGTCTATAACTCGAGTCTGAGCTCAAACTTTTAATCCTGATTTCTTTCTCTTTCTTCCTATGTCTTAAGCCCACTTCTTTGCAGAATTCCTTTCCTATCTTGCTATTCTTTTTCAGTCTCTTCTCTATTCTAACTCTTTTCTATAATTAGCACATCCATGCTAGCAATTATTTTGGAGGGCAGTTTAAACCTTCTTTTAGAGGGGAGATCACTGACACCCAGAATGGTTAATGTCCTCTTCAAGGTCCGCAAGTTAGTGGAGAAGAGCTCAAACTAGAGCTCAGTCTTCTGACTTCCTGTTGTGCTATGGTGTCAGGATCACCTCAGCTAAGTCCGCATCCTACTCAGGGATTTGAACACTATCTCAAGAGGTGTGATTTATCTTGTGAGCTTTCCTTTTCTCCCAGCACAGTGATCACCTCAATTTATCTTCAAGGTCTTTTATTAGCTGTCACTCTGAGATAACACTCAAGTAATTTTTTGCCACTATCTAAAGGAATCTCTATTTTGAATAAGTTATGACGTTTAAGCTCACTCAAGCTTGATGATGATGTCTCTGTGCCTCTGCATTCGTTCCTTTTGAGAGAGTTCCAAGTTATCGCTTGTTTATTTATTTAGTTTCTTTCTGCTGGAAGGAGTTCCTATGCTTCACTAGCATTATTAGATACCACACTACAAAGGGAAGTAGAGTGCTTTCATCTAAAAGAGCTCATAATTCATCTATTCAATCCTGGAATTCATACTATTTCTTTCATTGCAATATATCTGGTGAATATCAATTCAAAAGCCTCTAAATAAATAATCACAAGGGAATGTTTTTGTTACCAATTACAAAGGAGAATCTTCTTGAATTTTATTCTCTATATTAAAACTTTTACTTAATACATTCTCTGTCCCTTTTTTTTCCTTTTTTTCAAAAGGAAAGGTGCAGGCAGGAATGAATATGAGTAGGCAGACAGGCAGGAAGAGAAAGAAGCAGCATTTTATTTTCTTTCCGTTTTTGTTGTTCACACTGGCTGTTTTCCCCCAGACCCAGGACTTGGACCCAGGGGTATATGACCTCTGTCCTTCAGAGGCAACTGAATTAACCACTGCTTACCAGGGCATGCCCAATATTTTCTTTAATATGACTTGCCTATAAAATAAAACCAATACTGTATTAGATCTGTATCATTATGACCAAAAAATAAAGAGCTATAGATTTAATAATAACTATTATTTATGACAAGGAGTTTCCTTTACCTGGCTAAGAATTTTCATCCCTGAGTGCAATAGCTTCTTTGCAGCTTTATAATAAATGGTCTCTGGTTTGTTGTAAATCATGGCATTAGTACACATTAGTTTGAAGTTATCCTGCAGAGAGAATATTAAGGGGGAAAACTGCATTAAAACAAAATGAAATAAATCTCTTGTCATAGTTTAAAATCATATAGGTCCTCAGAAAGTTGATAAAATGAAACAAAAATTCCTATCCTTTTCTTACGATGCTTACTAAACAACATTAAACACCAATTTATTAAGTGTTAAGACTCACTAATAAAATAAATACTGCTAAATTAATTTATATATCCTATATTCTTAAACTCACTTTATAGTAACTATGTATAAACTTTAGATAAAGATGAATATTTAAAACAGATTTCTTTAGCATAATCTTATTGTACACAGTAAGAATCAGAAGTACTTCTAATATTTAAGAGAATAATTTTAACTGACTAGTTCATATAATTAAAAACACTCTTAGTTTTAAAACACTTTGAGTCTTGATTTATGAATTAAGTATTTTCCGGTCCTAATTGAAAACCGGGAATAGTGGTAAATTATCATAATATTTCCTATCAAATGCTAAATAATTGAGTAAAAATATTAAAATATTTACACTAATTCTAAGTATCTGAATATTGTCATGAGCTAAACATAATTGGAAAAATGTTACAAAATCACTACAATGTGAAACAAACCATATAGCTTCATAGAGTTACACCATGTAACCAGTCAGCCAAATTATCAAAACTGTACTTTTGCTTTACATTTCAAAGCATGCTTCTGGAAAACTCAATCCCATTGTATTTTCTTAAGTAATTTTTACATTGTATAAATGTGAGTGATTATACCAAGGCCTTATATTAAGTTAAAATGATAAAGTCCAACAAAAAAGAATCTGTTCCTCCAAAGAACTCCAGTAAAACCAAAATAAAACATTTAAGCCCCATTATTCAATAATTAGTGATGACAGAACACATAAAGAGAATTCAAATATGTAGCCCGAGTTTAGTTAAAAGCATCTGAAAAGACTGATTCAAGGACTGGTATATTAAAGAAGTCTATGCCGATCCTTAGTTCCTGGACCAGTCCTTAACTAATTAGTTAGGATTTTGCTGGGTTCTGATGTGCTAGAATATGGTGAGAGCTATGGAGCCATTCCTCAAGTGCACATGTGCACACACACAGCTGGACACAAATATTTTCATGCAATTTTATTACATTCCAGGTTCCCCTAAAGGCTCATCCATGGCTACCCATCCATGGACACCAGGTTAACTCTTGCTACAGATATTCTGAAAAATTTCAATTTCATTAAGAATGATTAAATACATATTTGGGGGAAGAAGAGGCAAGTATGGGTAAACACTAGATGACTATTACTCATACTAAATGACCTTGGGCCTTTAACTGTCAAAAAGTACTACCACAGGTCTGATTTGTTAAGGTAACTTATAGATTCTATAAATCTCAACTGTAATGTACATGCTAGGTTTCTGTGTAATGGCACTTGGTCATTCAAAAAGTTGAAAGACTTTTTTGCATACTTTTGCATGTAATTAAAATAAAACTTGAATAGCATCTTGAGATAAATTACCTAATATTACTACAGGCTATTGCATTTTCCCTAGGAAAAAATGTAGTAATGTAGAGTTAAAATACTTATTCATTTCAGTTATGATACACCAAAACCACCTGCTCAAAAACACTTTGGGAAACACTTTTATTTTCTCCTATCATCGTAAGAGGGGAAAAACTGCACAAACGGATAAAAAGAAAAACCTGTGAAAAAATTTTCCATTAAAGTATATGCTGAAATAAACAGTTCTAGCCTAATTTACAACAGATAAAAAAAGTCAGAAAAGTTTCTATTTCTCTGAGCATAAGAGAATATAATTCAGGTGTTTCAGAGTAAGTGAGTCTACTTACTACTCTATACACTCAAATTGATAGTAAAGGTAGAATTAAATGCTGGTGTTATTCCTACATTTCAGTTGATCAATATCTGGATTAAAAAAAAAAAAAGACTAAGAAAATGTTTACCATCTTATTTCCTTTCTGCAACTGATTAGGGTCTAGGCAATACATCAGATAAACATTGCAATGTTCAGCAGAGAAAAATACACATAAATAGACAACATATCTAAACCAGCTAAATTTGTGGTGGTTTAGCACAAAGCAAATTAAAAAAATTCATGGTTCCTTTTCTTTGGAAGGTTAAAATGAAAGAATACCTCTGAAACCAAAATACAACAAGACTCAAGACAGAAAAACTTTAACCATAACATTAGACATATACATTATTTTGGTGGCTTAGAGGTTCTTTAATTTTAAGTTTTTTTATTTCCTTCTTAAAGTTGAAGAAAATATGCTCAACAAACATAGCTGAAGTAAACTTACGGAGCAGGAGTAACTGACGTTCATCAAACCAGAAAATGTAATCAAATGTTTATATAATTTTGAGTAAGCTTATTCTGTTTTAGAAGACATACACATCAGATGTCTACCAACAGAATAAGAAACGACTCTAATACAAATTTCATCAAATTATCATTTTACCTGTACTGATCCGAAATTAAAAATCAAATGTCTTTTCACTTTAAAGGCTGAGAATACAGTAGACCACATGAAATCCCATATTTACTACAAACAAAACAAAACAAAAAAAGGTAGCAAATGGCTTATTTCATCTGGTTTTCAATCACTAAGCTCAAAAGTTTTTTAAGACACAAAATGCAAAGTAGACATTAACATAAACTTGCCTCTGCAAAACAAAAGGTCAATTTGAAATATTCTGGATAGGAGACATGCAGAATTTCTCCCAATATTATATATATGTGTACACACGTACACACACACACACACACACACACACACAATCTAAGAGGTTGATTCTCTATTGAAACAATGTTGCTTTGTCTATTTCTCCAGTATTTCCCCAGTCACAACGTAAATAATCGTACCTTTAGCTCCTCTATGGATTGATAATCATTGTTCTTGATCTTTTCTTTCATGGTGCTAAAATCCATCGGGTGTTTAATGATCATGGAGTAGCCAGGAGCAATAAAATCCGTCACAGGAAATGAAAAGAAAGCACTTGGGTCTTTTCTGTGAAGACAGGAAAAAAGGCAGTTTCATTTCTATTACAAACAAATCTACTGGTTGGGAAGCACAAGAGTGGAAACTCTTTTGATGTAGAAATAATTTGTAGTATGCTAAAATGTTCTTCACTGAAAATTGAAGGAATGATTTTAAGGACTAATAACTAATAACAAGGTTAAGATGTTTTACACCAGTTAGTTTAAAAGAGAATCTTTTAAAATATGTAGCCCAATTAGTAGTACCTCCTATAAGGAAAAATGAAGCAAAATTTAAAAAAATGACTAATGTTTTGGCCTTTGGGAGTTTAGTACAATATATTTTTATCAACCTCATGGGAAAAAGACAGAAATGATAGCACAGTTCATATATATATATGTATATATATATATATATATATACATATTATCTGCAATCTTTCATATTTCTCTCTACTTGTGGGACTACTGATGGGTCACAGAATTCTCGCATGTAGGTGTGCATATTTTCTTAATTAATGGATACTTTATACTGTGTATGTGCTCAAAAACTGATATTAAGAAGTCCTTAGAAAATCCAAAACTTGAGAAGTCAATGCTTTCTATCTCAGGTTCTCAGATGATTACACATGAGAATTACAGGAACTTAAAAAAAAATTCAAACAGGGTGGCAGACGAGGCTCAACCTTGGTCCATTACATCAGAATCTCTTGGGAAGGAGGGTGGGTCTAGGAGTTGGTACTTCTAGGGGTGAGTAATGGGATTGTTATTTGAGTGTTTGGTACTGGTGAATTTCCAGTACCAAAAAGGGAGAGAACACTTTCCTGATTTTTTTTTTGGAAATCTGGCATACGCATAGCAGTATAAGTTGTACCTTTGTATTTCCCTGCAGGATGCCTAAGTAGTTATGAGAATAAGCAAAAACATCCAGTATGCAACTTACACATCCAAATGCATGCTGTTCATTATAGTTGCTATGAATAGCAATCAGTCAATTCTATGGATGACCTCTTCAGAGCAAATTACCTACACCCCCGAAAATTAGTCATTTAAAGTTTTACTTGGTTTTGACCAAAAATGATATTACTAAACTTATCAATTATTCACTACGAGCATCAGCGCTGAGTTTCAAAGATGAAGAAGCATCCAATCACCAAGGCGCTTCAAAAGACTGTGGCTCTGCATTCTAATTTTCAAACTGTTCTGAGTAATGTGAATATTCTTGCACTAAGAGACCTTGTTTTCTTTTATGGTGACATCATTAACGTATATTCTGGTCTTATTTTACAAGAAATAAAATTAAAAGGCAGTGAAAACACTTTATAATCTACATTCTGAGGTAGAATGTCCAACATTTAACTGTTAACTCTTCTGTGACAAGTAATGATTTATCCAAGATGCAATTTCTCAACCACTCTTAAACACCAGAAATTCACAGAAGGCAATAATCTTTGATATTTAATGCAAATATGAACAGATGTCTAATGTAACACTACAGGTTGTGCCTTAAATATTATTTATGATGTATTCTGGAGTTGATATCTAAGTAGTATATAACACAGTGTGAATAAAATCCATTATTAGTTTTGCCCTATAACCATAAATTTTCTGCAAATAGTATGTTTTTGGGTTGAAAATTCAAATTCTGAGTAACAGAGGTATCAAAATAAATATTTTCATGAAGACTGAGTTATTCTTTTCCCTTTTAAGAACCTAACATGTTAGTCTAGATACTGAAATTTTTAGAATAAATTTAGAACAAATTTGAGGTCATGAATCCTATTTATGGTGTTTTCTTCTTTTACTAGATTTAATATTTATCAATTCATAGCATAAGTACTGCTCAAAAACACAGAAGATATTTTTATCTATTACCAAAGTGGAAAATCTATATTGCTATTTCCTAGTTTAAAGCTTTAACATCAGAAGATTTAAAAAAAAATTTTTTTAATGAAAACGTGGAAAGCTTACATGTAATTGTGAATTACATTGGGTCAATAACTATAAAGGGGTTGAGTACCCTAAAATATACCCTGGCATGAGAGCTGAATATCGAAGGAAAGAACATGTTGAGAAGATGGAACCTCCCTAAAGTTGGGAATCTTGTCATCTGGAGAAGGTGTAGTATCCACTGGTGGTGAAGGAAGTCACTGTGTTGTCTTGGGTCAGGGTTAGTTTATGGAAAGTACACAGAAGCTGGCAGACAAGAAAGGGACACTTCCACTGGGTTGTTGATGAGTTGTACTGATGAACAGGACTGGAAGCAAGAAACTATGCTGGAGGTTTTCATTTGACCAAGGCTGGCACACAATACCCACTGTGGTGTATTTGGTGTCTTACTGTTTTTCTGTGGGGTTTCTTTACACTTTATAGAGCATCCTTTAATATTTTTTGCAAAGCTGGTTCTCTGGTGATAGACTCCTTTAACTTCTGCTTGTCAGAAAAGGTTTTTATCATTCCTTCAGTTCTGAATGATAATCTTGCCAGATATAGTATCCTAGGTTGAAAATCCTTTTCTTTCAGCCCTTTGAATATATTATGCCATTCCCTCCAGGCCTGGAGAGCTTCATTTGAGAGGTCCGCTGACAGTCTTATGGGGGCTCCTCTGTATGTGACACGTTTTTCTCTGGCTGCTTTTACTAGTCTTTATCCTGTATTTTTGACATTTTTATGACAATTTGTCTAGGTGTATTTGTTTGGATTTCTTTTATTAAGAACTCTGAGCTTGGATTTGGAGGCTTGCTTCATTCTTCAAATTGGGGAAATTCTCATCTATTATTTCTTCAAATACGTTTTCTGCCCCCTATTTTCTCTATTCCTCTGGAATCCCTATGATGCAAATGTTCCTTCTGATGTTATCAGAGGTCTTGAATGCTGTCTTCGATTATTTGAATTTTTTATCTCTTTGCTGGTTTGCTTGAGTTCCTCTATCCTATCTTCCTGATCACTGATTTGACTGGAAGCTTCATCCATCCTACTGAATCCCTCTATTGAGTTTTAATTCAGCCATCATGTCTTAGCTATTTGATGCCTTGTTTTAATTCTTCTCTTTGCTTCCTACTATTCTTATTTACTGCCTTTACTGATCTCTGGATTCCCATGAATATGTTAATCACTGTTACCCTAAGTACCTCTTCAGGTAATTTACATATGTCTGTTGTATTCAGATTTTCCCAAGTTTTTGATTGGATCCATCATTTCACTCCTATTTCTCTGTGTCTTTGCTCTATTTGGCATTCTGTTTACATTTCTGAGGGTTTGGTTTCCCTGGTGTTGCATAGGCTTGACTTGCCCAAGATTGGCAATCAGGCTGCAGTTTTACCTCTGCCAACAGGGTGGCGCTAGCACAGAGGTTTGGGACTGTCTTCTCATTGTAATCCAGGTAGTGGGGCATCCAATGGGGGCATTTCTGGTAGGTGGGACTTCCGCTCAGTGGACCCCAGGCTCTGGTGTGAAATGGTTACGGGAGGGGTTTGATTTAGCTGATTTCCAGTATGGCTGGACCCAGAGCAATTTCGCCACCTGAGCTCCAGCTCAGTTCCCGGTGCGCTGGCTCTCCTTTCACCCCCTCCCGTTGGCCCTCTGTGGCTCCACGTCTCAGCCCCACTGGGCCCACCTCTCACTGCCTCTGTAGCTGGTCCCCAAATCCCTAGCCTCTGCCCCCACTGTGTGTCCAGAGACTCCCGAGCTCTGTCCCAAATTCAAATCTGCAGCTTAGCTCAGAACTGTGCTGGGTGTCCTCACCCACCGTTAGTCTTCAGTTGTTCTGTCTCCAGCTGACGTGCAGTTGTTTCTTGCTGTTTGTCTCAGGAAAATAGGTGATCTTTTTTTTTTTTTGATTTGTTTGGTGTCTGTGGGGAGTGACCTGAAAGTGTGTCCTATCAAGTCACCATCTGGTCAGAAGTTAGAGAGAAATTTGCCATTAAGAATATTATGTAACACTCTTCAAGTTGCCAGTTAAAACAAACCAAACAAGAACATCTAAAAGTCAGCTTCTTAGAGTACTTCTGTTTATTGCCAGGCAAAATATTTATCATCCACTTTAAAATCAAGTACATTTGGATTCAGGCCACCAAATGTGGCTTTATAAAATCAAAAGTAGAGAAGTGGTTTGGATCCTACACATTTCCCATTTTAACGACCATGTTTTTAAAATGTTGGAAAAAACATTTACCTCTGCAACTGCCTCATGAGTTGATTCAAAGCTTCTTGAAGGGGTGTCTGTTCTACTTCTAAGGCAGAAATGAAAGGAAAAGGGTGATGTTAAAGGGAAAATTCTAAAAGTACTATTCAGCTTATTTTCTTTCTATATAGCTTATGTCATAAAGAAATTTATCTTATAAATATGCTCAAGTATGAGAATATCAGTTCAAACTGAAGACAACTGAAGATTCATATAGAGAACTTAGAAAACTTTAAAAGTTTCAACATAAAATCTTAAAATAAAAACTTAAAAACTAAAAACCCAGTCACTTTCCCTGGGTATGATTCTTAAAACAACTTCAAACTCCTCATTCAGAGTAGTTAATTCAGTTATCCCGACCTTCTTGTTTGGCTAGAGAGCTTGCAAGAGGCTTCTCAAGAGGCAAGTCTAATCTGACAGGGGCCTGACACTGAAGGTCTTTTTCTGTTTCATTCTCCACACGGTCCCGCTCTCGCTTCTTTTTATCTTCCTAAATAGAACAAAGGGAAACAATTTAGAAATACTTCAGAATTAATAATTTAAAACAAATCATTTTAATTTCTGTGGAAAAAATATCACTGAAAAGAAAATATACTGAAATAATGAAATCTTCATATACTTTACTGCCACCTACTGGAAAAAAAAATAACATGCTCATAAAGTAGAGGAAAAGTGCTGCTATCTGCCAGAAATTACCAATTAGAAAAATACTACTGGGGCGAGCCCTTGTGGCTCAGGTAGCTGGAATGGTGTAAAGTTCAAGGACTTGGGCTCTCAACCTGGAGCAGGGGTGAAAAACCAAAAATAAAGCAAGGTGCTTCCTCCCTCCCTTTTTTCTTCCATAAAATGCTTCTTTTCCCACTCTTCCTTCTCTTCTTTAAAGGAAGAAAAATACTAGTTGGCAAAGTAAGAAAACATAAAGGAATAAATCTCATAAAAGATGCCCAGTATATTTTGGGAAAAATTATGAAACATTACCAAGACGTCACTGAAGACCTGAATAAAGGAGATATACCATGTTCATGAATGAAAGATGGGACATTCTCTCCAAAGGAATCTATAAATAAAATGCACTGCCTATGAAAATTGTAACATAGGATTTTTCATGGAATTTGACAAGCTAAACATACAACCTATCTGGAAGAGTAAATGAACAACAAAAGTCAGAACAGTTTTGAAAAAGGTCACAGGATATTTTATTAGATATAAGTATTTGTATAATGAAACGTAGGTCTGATACGGACAAACAGAAGAAATTATAGAGCCTAGAAACAGACGCAGAACACAGAAGTCTGGATGTATCACAGAGCTGACATAATAAATCAATGACAAAAGGGTAGTGCTGGGAAACCGGTTATTTCATGGAAAAAGATAATAAAATTTTACCTCTATTTCCTGTCATGCACAAAAGTAAATTCCAGATACTTACATGTACAAAAACAAAGCTTTAAAATTTCAAGTGAAAGCAAATAATTTTTATAGCTCAAGAGAAGGGATATTTTCTTATCCACAAATAAAAGACAAGCTATCAATGTAGATAAAGTACCTGAGACATAATTCAAAATGTATTAGCAAAAAGTACATAAAAAGCATCTATAATTTCATGTAAAAAGGCAAATAGCCCAACAGACAATGCGTAAAGGCTGTCACAGACAATTTGTAGAAGAAATTTGAGAATCAGGGAACTGGTTTAAGTCCTTAGTATAGTCTGGGTATTATAATCACAAAACCAGAAGGCATTTCAGATCTCTGATTGACAAAAATTAAAATGTCCGAAAATGTCAAGTTCTGATGAAAATGTAGAGAAATGGAGTCTTATAACTTTCAGATGAGTGAAGAGATGTAACCATTACGAGAACAATTTGTACTAACTAATAAAGGTGAAGACACTTTCACCCTACTTCTCAACTATTCTACTCACGGACAAACATCCTAGAGGAACTGCCTTTCATAGTATACATGGAGACATACACAAAAAATTTATTGCAGCATTCTTTAAAACACAAAGTCAGTTATATAAAGTTTGAAAATCTAAGTATAAATTATTTATAGATATATACAGAGGCAGCAGAACTAGACAAAATAGTCTGCACGTGATGTATACCAACCTCAGGATAACTGTCCTCACAGAGAAAGAGAGAAATAGGATTCTGGAAGGGTGCACAGTAAGCTTAAATCATATCTGTACTCTCATTTGTTACAAAATAAATAAAATGTTGAAGTCTGCTAAAGCTGAATGGTTGGAATCCAGATGGTAATTTTATTATCCACGGTACTTGGTATTTTTTAAAATTAAGTTTTGAAGTAATACTGTCACAAAATGCCGATTCTCTTCTCTTGAGAATCAAGCTCCCCAATAAGGGTCCTGTTGATTAAAAAAAATTTTTTTTGTCCGATGTCCTATTTTCCTATTCTAGTATTCAAAAGAGGGCTTCTTAAGAGTATGGTCGTCAGACCAACAGCATCAGTATTATCTGGGAATTTGCTTAAAGTACAAATTCTGGGGTCCTTTTAAGGTTCTGAAACTTGAGTATATATCAGAATTACCTGGGGTGCACCCTGGTGGCCCAGAGATCTAGTGCACCCTGGGAGCGGTCCCACATGCATCCCAAGGTCCCCAGTTCGAGACCTAGGGCCCGCGGTGGGGAAACAACCAATATGAACAATTAAATAAAAACAAATTAATTGCTTCTTCTGCCTCTCTCTTCCAGCCTGAATATTTGCCTTCATTCCTGCCTTTACCTCTACTTAAAAAAAAAAAAAAAAAAATTACCTGAAGGTCAAGTTAAAACACTAATAATGTCTAGGCCCAGTCCTAGAATTATACATTTTGTACATCTAGGGCAGAGCCTAAGAATCAGTATTTCTATCAAGTTTCCAGGTCAAGTGGGTATTGCTGGTACAGGGATCACATTCTGTATCACTGATAAAGAGCTTTACACTCCATTTGCTGGGTCCAAGGCACCTAATACAGAATACATATCTACATATACAGTCTTCGAGGTCCATAAAGTCTGTCAAAGCTAATAAACTTTGCTGGTGTAACCAAAGCAGTTACAGACAACGCATAAATGTATGGATATACTGTGTTTAAAGAAAACTTTATTTACAAGACCAGGTAGTACTGGCCTTAGTTTGCTGACCCATGGTCTAGTGGCTCAAGCTCTAGCTTCAGCTTCATTCATATACTCTGTGACCTTCTCAGCCGACTCATTTACTCTCACCTGCAAGACAGTGACTTAGCTATAGTTCTCATTTATCTTACAGATATTGTCATATGAGGTCATGAAATTTTAAAAAGCTGAAAAATTACCAAAGAAAGGTATGTTTTTGAACTACCTCTACCTAATACCTTTACCTACTTAGCATGGACTACAGAAATCAGTATTAGTTTGGTAAAAGCATATAGCCTTTTGGGTTAGAAGTCCAGAAGAGAAAAAGGAAACTCCCCTTAACTGAATAGCGACGATGCTACAACATGTTATTTTCAGACTGGGAATTAGAAGATCTACCTTCTAGTTAACTCAAATGTGACCTTGAAAAAGTTACTGTTTCAGTCTCAATTTCATCTATATATCAAGAGGTTTTGATCGCTAAAGTTCTTTCTCCACCTAAAATTCTGATTCCAAACTTCCAATTTTCTTTTATAAACATACAGAATATACTATAGAATCCTACTGTGAACGTCACTAAACGAACATTGATATATAAACTCACAAGCTCTGATTAAGTCTATTATGCTAATTACATATAAAAAACAGAACAAAAATAGTAGACCCATTTAACTTCAGGTAGCCAGGGAAGAAGGGTTTAGAGTTAGAGTTTATAAAACGGGTTCAAAATCTGGCTTTATCACTTACATCATGGATAAACTATAATTTTGGGAGAACTGATTTAGTCTTTAAAACGGATACAATATCCCACGATTGTTCTGAGGATCAAATAAGATCGTGTACGTAAAATTTAATACAGTGCCCAACACATAGTGAGCTCTCGTTCATGTATTTGATGAATATAAATGAAACTCTACCACGTGGTTACACAGTGGTGTAAAATACATAGTCCTGCCCATAGGAAGCTGACAGGGTAATAATAGACACAGATATTACATAACTCATTAAAACGAAACAAAACAGATTTTAAGGAGAGAATAACTTTTAGGTGAAACTAATTTAGACTGGATAAGTGTGAAAAGGCTTCTGTGAGAAAGTAGAATCTAAACTGAGGTCTAAAGGAGAGTGAATAAGTCAGGCTGGAGGTAGTGGTGCGTGGGCAGGTGAGAACAGTCTTCCAGGCAGAGGAATTATCTTGTGTGCAGGAGAGGAACAGTGGTCCTTTCTGTAATAACAAACACTACTGTACTCTTTCAAATTATACTCTAATTTATCCATGACACAGTGACAGTTTTTTTTTTTTTCTTTTTTTTAAGGGAAAGGTGCAGGTAGGAATGAAGGTGAGTAGGCAGACAGGAAGAGAGAGGCAGAAGCAGCACTTAATTTTTATTTAGTTGTTCACATTGGTTGTCCCTATACCCTGACTCTCGACCGCTGGAATGTATATAGAACTGTTCCCAGGGTGAACTAGAGCATTAGGGCACTAGGTTGCACCCTCAGTGGCAGTTATTTTATTAATTTGTGAGTAACACTTTTGAAGCAAATCTTTGTTCATGTTCTAACACTCACTGCTCTAAATTAAAGACACATTTGCCTTTCAGTGGAGTGCCTTGCGGGCAGAGGTCTATGTCTTTTCCAGCTCTGTATCCCCAGTTCAACATAATATTTAAGGAATTAGTTTACAGGAGACAGCAGAAATAGGAACACGAAAGCATACCAATTAATAGCTGACGTCCTTAGTAACAGGTACTGTCCTTTAGATTGCATCTCTCTCTATCTCTCTCAATGTTCCAAGGTCCAAAACAACTTCAAAACTACTTACCTGTAACAGATGATCTGAAAATTCTAATCAAAAGTCAGTTTTCTTACTCTGAAGATACTGCTCATTTTGGGCCACAGGTTAAAAACAATTTAGCTGCTACTTGCTTAATTCTTACATCTGGCTCCCCAAGGCAGAATGAGAAACACTTTTCTCTGAGCTCACAGAACATGTTATTCTTTTGTGTCTGAGACCCCAGCCCAACTCTGAGCTCCTACAGGGCAGGTAGTGTATTTTTTTATCTTCCTCATTTATGTCTAGTACAGAGTCTGGTAAGTGTTGAATAAATAAAGGAATAAATTGCCCTTCTGTCAGAGTCCTTCAGTCTCTAGAATGATTTTTTGTTGGGATTAAGAGGACCACTTTAGCAAACAGAAGAGAAAGGAGGGTTTCTACCAACTCAGATAAAAGATAGGAACCCTGAGATCTTGGGTGTGGCAGATGTTATACCAAAGTCTATGAACAGTGTTTGATAGAATACCCATTTTAATATTATTGTCATTCATTGCTTCTAGTTATAAACTACCTCATCCTCTATGCCTCAGCTCAGGGAAAAAAAAATAAAAAGATACTAATAGTTACCTTACAGAGCTATTTATAAGGATTAAAATGATAACATAAAGAACTAAGAACAATGCCTAGCATACAGTAAACATTCAAATATTAGTTTCTATGACTAGGTAATCACTTGGGGACCTAAATGAGTACTTTAAAAAAAATGTATTACATATGAATAATAGTTTTTAATTTTTACCGAAAGTCTTAACGACCAGGATGAACAATTAAATCTTCCTCTTCTCTCTTCCTACCTGCACCTTTTCTTTAAAAAAAAAAAAAAAGTAAATAAAATATATAAACATGTATATATCTATATCTATAACCAATCTAATCTGCATCTAATCCTTGGAAAGAAAGCTAATTTAACTACAAATAGTTAAGAAAAAGCCTATTTTTCTTTTTTTTTTTTTTTACTGGTGGCAGATCTCACTTTCTATTTGATAAACCCAAACTTTGTTTAAAAAAATGAAAGCTCCTCAATTTCTACCTGGCATTATAGTATTTATTTCAGAGCAGCATTTGAGTCCTAATGGATCCCGTCCACTTTGAAAACACTATTTATGACACACCTGACACCCCAAGGTTACCTTGATCTTACCCTTCCTTAGACGGAAAAAGCGCTAGGAAGCCGCTTCTGAAATTCAAGAGTGAACCACTCCCTTGACGTGCGAGTACCAGTGTCTAAGGGCAGAATGACAGGTCTGCTGAGCCCCCGGACGCTTCGTGCTCCCACCCGGTCCGGCTCGTCCTCAAAACAAGTCTGACTTCCAGGCGTTCCGCGGGCGCAGACCCAAGTCGGGAGCGGCGGGCGGCGGGGCCCAGACTACTTACAAAGTGCCACCAGCCGCCAAGCTCAAGCGACGCCGCGCCCTTTACCTTCACTCGTCTCCGTTTTCTCCCTTTTTCTTCCCCCGGCATCTGCTTCTCGCCTTTCTTTCTCTTTTTCCGCTTTCTGTCCTTGTGCTTGTCATGGTCGGTCTTGTCTTCGAAGAGGCTGGAGTCGTGCCCCGAGCTGCCGGTGGAGAGCTCGGTGACCTCGTTCCCTCCCACTTTGAGGACCAGCTTCAAGGGCTTCTCCACATAGTCTTAAAACGAAGGAAAGAGCGGCGCTCAGGGCAGGGCTCGCGGGGCAGCGTCTCCGCTGCAGAGGCCGGGGGCCGGGGCGGGGGCACGCCGCGGGCGCCCCGCGGAGCACCTGTTGAAGGGGAGCCCTCGCCAAGGGGGCCCCGAACGCGCCAGCCTCCGGGGTCGTCCTCGCCGCCCAAGCAGCGCCCCACCCCCCGGCCCCGGGGCCCGGGCTTCGAATGCCGCCCCCGCCGGGGTCGGTGCGGCCTCGGCGGGCCGGGCGCTGCGGCGGGAGGAGCCGCCCCAGGGGGCCCCGGGCGCCCGCGGGGACGACTGGACCGGGCGGAAGTCGCGCAGCGTCCCCGCCGGCTCGCCGCCGCTCCCCGGCCCACTCCTCACCCTCGTAGAAGTGTCTGTCCGACTTGTGCTTCTTGTGCTTCCTGCCCATGTCCGACCGGGCCCCGGTGCCCGCCCCCCGCGCCAGGCCCAGGCCGTGCGGCGCCGCTTCCGGTCCGGGCCAGGCGAGCGGAGGGCGGGAGCGGGGCCCGCGAGACCCCGCGCCGCGAGGCAGGGGGGCGGCGTGCGCCGGCCGGCGCGAAGCCCCAGCAGAGGAAACGGCGCGCGAGGACCAGCAGGAGCCGGAGAGGGGAGCGGGACAGCCAGCGGCCCGCGCCGCGGCGGGAGAGAGGGCCAGCCGCGCCCGGAGGTGCGGCTGGCGGAGGGTAGCGGCCCCTGGCGGTCGGAGGGGGCGCTGCAGCCTGCGGCGGCGGGGCGGAGGAGGGGGCGGGGCCTGGGAGGGCTTTACCGCGCTGTCAGTCTTTTTTCTGCGCCCTCCGCTTTTGCTTCATCTTTCCTCCTCCTTTCCCTCCCTCACGCCTCTCTTCTCTTCTTTGCCCTCTCTTCCTTCCTCCGCCTTTTCTTCCTTCCCTCCCTCCTTTTGTCCCTTTTTCTGTTAATTACTCTTCCTCCTTCCCGGAGTTCTCCTTCGTGTCTCATTTTCCCTGCTTCTGACTTCTCTTTAACAATATTTATTGAAATCTGTACAGGATGCCAGATCTAGTAAACCCAGCACCATGGTAACTCAAGGCTTCTCATCTTGGGAATAATCTTATATGCTGATATCTAAAGGCCTCCCTCCGGAGACCTTAATTTTAAAACAACATCAACAAAGTAGGAAGCAGCGCTCATTTACTAAGATCCATTTATGGAAATAAATGTTGACATCTGGATTAAAAGACCGTGATGAATACACAGGAGCTATTAGCAGTGGTTATCTCTGGTAAATAGAACTGAAGGTGGTGGTGATGATTTTAGTTTTTTCGTTTACATAAAATTTGCAGATGAAAAGCAAGATAAACTTTAGAAATTTAATTGAAAAAAATGAAAATGAATTTATTATGTCCACACAAAGTGGAAGCCCATGCTAACATGTTTCTCTGTAGATGGTCCACTCCTCAACTCCATTTTAAGCCCCTTTCATTCATTTTTATCCTTAGATGCTGAGTTGTCCTGGAATAATGACTTATTCGCATTTCTGCTCTTTGCCTTTACCCAAATGCTAGCAAGGGCGATTATTAACACAGGGCAAAAGGGACAGCTGCTTTGGGGCCCCCTCAACAGACTGGGCTCAGGGAAACTCAACTGTCCCTTTTCCCCTGCATTAAAGATGGCTCTGGTTTATTAAAAACGGAACAAATCGGATATAGTAAAATGACGGGATGGTCTGAAAATATGAGAAGAAAAGAATACTGTCTTGTTTAAAACAGTACATATGGTTAGATTATCCTAAGATAATAATAGTTTTAGCTTAAATACCTGTGGTAAAATGGTAGATTTTAATTTCAAGACCCCATGGTAGGCAAGCTACAGAAACTCATTTTGAATTATTTCAAGTAAATAAAAAGATTTACTGGTTCATGAATCCAGGGATGGTAGGAACAAAGCTTGCCTGAGGGAAGATGGGAACTAGGGATTTGATGTCGCTAGGTATCGCTTCCTTTCTTTGTTGTATTGTGAATTGGGAGCTATGTCCCCCACCTCCCCCCACACCTATGTGGTTGAAATCATGGTTACCATCATTTGCTTCCAGAAGAACTCGGAAAGGGGTCTCTTCCCTGTTAGTTTCACCCATAAAATAACCCAAGGAAGCATTCTGACTTGGCTTGGGTCAGATGTTTCATGGACAGTGAAATGGGCGATTCAGCCAGCTTGGGTACCATGTCCACCCCCATGGCCAAAAGGAGTAATGTTGGTGACTGGCAGGCTCTACTGATTTTGTGAATAGCCAGGGAAGATGGTGCTCCTCTATCAGAGAGAGCTTATGTATTAGCTACAAAGCCTAAAAGCCTAAAAGATGTACATATTACTTTCCTGCATCAAGCCTCTGGCATATGAGAGGCAGAGGTTAGCATGGAGGATGAGAGATTGTGTTGGGGAAGGAATCTCTATTAATCTGAAATCAAGTCACCAATGTCCTCTAAGTATAGGGTAACATTTGGTTTCAGCTTCTCAGCCGTTGGCTATAGCTTTTGCTTTAAAGAGAATGGTGTGCCAACTGTTCTTGCCTCTATGGTGGAATGTCTCATTCTCTGCCAGTTTGCCTGTCTGCTCCCCTTTACCCAGTGGGCTTCTTCAGGGCAGGGCCTGATTTCATCCCCATGGTACCCACAGTACCAAACACAGTGGCCACTCCAAATGCCCTACAGACCTAGCATTCTCTCTCTTGTCCCTCTGACTCCCCTGGAATGGAAGAAGGGGTCTGGTTAACTTACTTACACTGTGGAGTTAGTAATTTCTGTCTCTCCTCAACAGAGATTTCACATAGGTCCCAAAGTGTTCACAGCTGTGAAAAATGAGTAAGAACACCAAACTAACTTCCTGATAACCTCAAAATACACCTCCAGTGAAAAAGCAAAGAAGAAAAAAAAAGGGAAACCAATAAAAACACTACACCAAATCCACCTAAGATAAGAGAAAGACAAGAACAAAGACACTGTCTGGAACAACACACAGAAGACAAATTACAAAATGACAACAAATATATCAATAATCACCCTAATCATTAATGGATTGAACTCACCAATCAAATGGCTGAATGGATTAAAAAGCATAATTCAACCTGCTGCATTCAGAAACCCAACTTCATTCAAAAGATAAACATAAGCTCAAAGTTTATGGTTGGAAGGCAATCCTACAGTCAAATGGCAGCCAAAAAAAAGGGAACAGCTATACTTCTGTCAGATCGAAAGACATGCAACTAAAAAGCATTGCAAAAGACAGACATTGTATAATGTATAAAAAGAATGGACATTGTATAATGATTAAAGGGTCAATCAAGCAAGAAGACATGACACTTATTAACATATATGCACCAAATGAAGGAACATTAAAATATATAAAACAAATGTTGTTAGAACTGATGAGAGACATTGACAGCAACACAATAATAGTGGGAGACTTCAACACCCCACATATTACAATGGACAGACCAACAAGGCAGAGACTTAACAGGGAAACAGCAGCTTTAAATGGCTATTTGGAACAGTTAGGTCTAATAGATAAATACCGAGCACTTCATCCAACAGCTACAGATTTCACTTTCTTCTCATGTGTGCATGGAACATTCTCAAGGATAGATCATATGTTGGGGTACAAAACATGTCTCAAATATATATAAAGGCTGAAATCATACCAAGCATCTTCTCTGATCACAATGGCTTAAAACTGGAAATTAACCACAAAAGGAAGCTGGAACACCCCAAATTAATTGGAGACTAAACAACATACTTTTGAACGACTCTTGGGTAGAAGAGGAAATCAGAGAGGAATTAAAAAAATACCTAGAAACCAATGAGAATGAAGACACTAGTTGCCAGAATCTATGGGATGCAGCAAAAACAGTATGAAGAGGACAGTGTTTTACAATCCAGACCCACTTCAAGAAACAATAAAAACAATCTGAACCTACTTTCAAAGCAACTAAAGAAAGAAAAACTAAGCAAAAAATCAGTAGAAGAAAGGAAATAATAAAAATTTGAACACAAATAAATGAAATAGAAAAAAAAAGATAATCCAGAAAATCAATAAAACAAAAAGTTAGCTCTTTGAAAAATAAAAAACATTGACAAACTGTTGGCTAGTTGCACAAAGGAAAAAGAGATAAAACTCTTAGAGCTGGAGTTAGAAATGAAAGAGGAGAAGGTATAACAGATACCACAGAACTACAACAAAAATCTCAAGAGACTACCATCAAAAGCTTTTTGCCAATGAAATGAACAACCTTGAAGACATGGACAGCTTTTGAGAAAAATACAGTTTCCCAAGACTGAACCTAGAAGAACTGAACCACGTGAACAGAACAATCACAAGCAAAGAAATTGAAGAGGTAATCAAAAGTCTCCCCCCAAATAAAAGCCCCGGAGCAGATGACTTTTCTAATGAACTTTCAGAGAAGAATGAATACCTATTCTCCTCAAATGCTTCCAAAATATTGAAGAACAAGGAACACTTTCAAACACTGTCTATGAGGTTAACATCAACCAAAAGCTGATAGACATGTGACCAAGAAAGAAAATTACAGACCAATATCTTAATGACCATAGATGCAAAAATTCTCAATAAAATTCTGGCAAACTGAATCCAACAATGCATCAAAAAAGTCATCTATCTTGACCAAATGGGATATCCCAGGGATGCAAGGAAGGTTCAACAAACATTAGTATATTAATGTAATGCACCATATCAACAAGAGCAAGGAGAAAGTCACAAGATTATATCAATAGATGCCTATAAAGCAGTTGACAAGATCCAACACCCATTTATGATAAAAACCCTGCATAAAATGGGGACATAAGGTCCACACCTCAACATAATAAAGACCGTATACAGTAAACCCACAGCCAGCATCATAGTCAACAGTGAAAAATTGAAAGGATTTCCTTTAAGGTCAGGAACAAGGCAAGGCTGTCCGCTCTCACCATTGCTATGTAATTATCATACTGGAGGTCTTAGCTAGAGCAATATGGCAAGAAAAAGAATAAAAGTAATCCAAATTGGAAAGGAGCAAGTGAAACTATCATTATTTGCAGATGACATTTATATATATATAATAAAAACCTTAAACACCGTCAGAAACCATTAGAACCAATCAACAAATATACTAAAGTGGTCAACTACAAATTCAATGCACAAAAATCCATTGCATTTTTGTATGTAAACAACTTGCTAGAAGAAAACAAAATCAAGAAAACCATGCCATTTAAAATAGAAGTTTAAAAAAATCAAATATCTTGGAATACACTTAACAAAGGAATTGAAGGACCTGTACAATGAAAACTTCAAGTCCTTTTTAAAAGAAACAGAGGAGGACACAAAGAGATGGAAAGACATTCCCTGCTCATGATAGGGAAGAATCAACATTGTTAAAATGGTTACCTTTAGGTCATACCTAAAGTGATATACAGATTTAATGCAATCCTCATTAAAATCTCATGGACTTAGTTCAAGCAAATAGAACAAAAAATCTTAAAATGTAAATGGAACAATGAAAGACCCTGAATAGCCAAAACAATTATGAGAAAACAGAACAAATACAGAGGGATTACACTCCTAGACATTGAGCTATACTACAAAGTGATAGTGATCAGAACAATGTGGTAGTGGAATAATAACAGAGATACAGATCAGTGGAATAGAGGTGAATTACCAGAAATTGACTCACAGACATACAGTTAATCTATGACAAAGGAGCCAAAAGTATATACTGGAGAAAGGAAAGTCTCCTCAATAAAAGGTGTTGGAAAAACTGGACAGCTACATGCAAAAGAGTGAAGCTTAGAACACTCTCTAACAACATTCACAAAATTCAACTCAAAATAGGTTACAGACTTCTACATAAAATCAGAAACCATAAATTCTTGGAAGACAACATAGCAAAGACAATTTCTTCACAGCAAAAGAAAACATCACCAGAACAAAAAGACAACTTGCTAACTGGGAGAAGATATTTGCATTCCATATTTCTGACAAGTGCTTAATATCCAAAATATATAAAGAACTCACAAAACTTAACAGAAAAACAGGCAATCTAATTAACAAATGGGAAGAGGAATTGGAGAGACATTGTTTTGAAGAGGCTATACAGATGACCAACAGATACATGAAAAGATGTCCTACTCTCTGGCTATCAAAGCCACAATGAAATATCACCTTACATCTGAGAGACTGGCTAGTAACAACAAATACTGGCGAGGAGTGGAGAAAAGGAAACACTTTTACACTGTTAGTGGAAGTGAAAATTGGTGCAACCCATATGGAAAGCAGTATGGAGATTCCTCAAAAAGTTGAATATGGAAAACTCACATGATCCCACCACCCCTCTTCTGGGTATTTACCCAAAAGATACAAAACCACTAACTCACAGATATTTATGCACCCCCATTTTTATTGAAACCCTACTCACAGTAGTGAATATCTTGGAATCAAATATCTTGGAATACACTTAACAAAGGAATTGAAGGACCTGTACAATGAAAACTTCAAGTCCTTTTTAAAAGAAACAGAGGAGGACACAAAGAGATGGAAAGACATTCCCTGCTCATGATAGGGAAGAATCAACATTGTTAAAATGGTTACCTTTAGGTCATACCTAAAGTGATATACAGATATACAGAAAATACCTAAGTGGCCATCATCAGATGGATAAAGAAGATGTACACAATACTACATAACCCTTAGAAGACATGAAATTCTGTCATTTGAATCAACATGGATCGATCTAGAGGGACTTATGCTAAGTGAAATAAGTTAAAAGAAAGATATCAGAGGATCTCACTCATAGGTAGAATGTGAAGAGACAAAACAAAGGAACACGAAACAAAATCACACCTGAGACACTTGTTAATAGTGCTGAGGTTCTCAATATGGAATGGGATGGGGGAGGGTGAATGGTGAGTGGTAGCAGAGCCCATTAGACAGTGGTAAAGAACACTTGGTGATTTGGTCGAGGGCAGGGTGTGTTGATGTATGTTTGAGGAATGGGGAGGCTGCACATATGGGGAACCTACACATATGAGTTTATTTTGGTTTGTGGAACAAAATAATTGCAATAAAAAAATGGAGGAAAAGAAAATGGGACTGTGAAAAACTGGGAAACATAACAGAGCTTCTTGTAAAATAACAGTAAATCATTAAAAATTTTTGTAAATAAATAAAGTTCTTTGGAACCAGCCTGTCATGACAAAGATCATCATGGAGACTTCACCCTGGGGATGAGCAGCCTCTCTTGAGTGGGATATTTCTGGAAGATTAATGGGGGCAAATGAGCACATCTTCTCTCCCTCCCTCCCTCCCGCCATCCTTTCTTTTTCCAATGTTTGTTGAGTATCTGCTATGAACCAGGCACTGTGCTAGGTGCTGGGAATGCTATGGGAGTGAAATAGGCATGGTCTTGTCCACATGAAGCTTTTAATCCAGTAAGAGAGATCTATGTTAAACTGGTATTTTACAGACAAGTATTTAACTGCAGTTGTGCTGTATGAAGGGAAGCAATAGGGTGCTGTGAGATAGGGCTCTGTGACCAACCTGGGATTTTCAGGCAAGACCCCCAGGAAAACCAACCTTGACTGAACGTCCTAGTAGGTTGAACCACTTTGTAGATGGAATTTGTAGATTGATTGGGGACCTTTGGGGCAGCAGAAACCCCTAAGGGAGTGAGAGAACTGGAATAAGGCAGGTGTAAGCAAGCAAGGATGTGGCCTCAGCCTCAGCCCAGCTCCACATGGTGGCATGTGAGGGGAGCCCACCTTGGGTAGCCTGGTGAGGTGGTGGCCCCACAGAGGCGGCTCTGGGTTATCCAGGGAATTCTCTCAAGAAGGTGGGGCTGGGACCTCCCAACAGTCACTGACAGCTGCTGGGAGTGAAAAGGCTTCTTGAGTTGAGTGGGGCATCTCAATACCACCAGACAGGCCAAGGGCTTGGCAAATGCGAAGGAGGGAATGAGTTTGGAGTGTTCAAAGAAAGACATCTTGGTCGTTTCCAAGGTTGGGCAATTACACATAAAGCTACTGTAAATATCTGTGTGGACATTTTTCTGTGGACATGAGTTTTCAGCTTCTTTGGGTAAAGAATAAGGAGTTCAATTGCTGGGTTGAATGGTGAGAGTATGTTTAGTTTTGCAAGAAACTGCCCAACTTTTTTCCAGTGTGACTGCCCTATTTTGCATTCCCACCAGAAATGAGAGTTCCTGTTGCTCCACATCCTTGACAGCATTTGATGTAGTCAGTGTTCCAGAATGTACCATTCTAATAGGTGTGCAGTGGTTTCTCGTGGTTTTAATTTGCATTTCCTTGATGACATACAATGTTCAGCATATTTTCATATGCTTGGTTGCCATCTGTATATCTTCTTTGTAAGCTGTTAATGTCTTTGGCCCCTTTTTCATTTGATTTGTTTTTATTATAGAGTTTTAAGAATTTTTAATGTATTTTGGCTAACAGTCCTTTATAGGACTCTGTGTTTTGCAAATATTTTATCCCTGTCTGTAGCTTGTTGTCTCATTCTCTTGATACTCTTTTTTGCAAGTGTTAAAATGCAGTAGAATCAAATTAATCAGCAGAATTAAAATGAATTTTAAATTTGATGTAGTTCAGTTTATCAATTATTTTTCATGAATTTGTAGGCCTGTTGTGTTGTATCTAAAAAGTCTTTGACGTACCCAAGAGTGTCCGTTTTCTACCATGTCATCTTCTAGGATTTGAAGAGTTTTGCATTTTGCATTTAGTTCTGTGATGTATTTTGAGTTCATCTCTTATGTTTGGTGAAGGTCTGTGTAACAATTCACTTTTAACATGTGAATATACATTTGTTCCAGTGTCGTTTGCTGAAAAGCTGGTGTTTGCTCCACTGTATTCCCTTTGTCAAAATCAATTGACTGCATTTATCTGCATCTGCTTCTAGGCTCTCTGTTCTGTTCAATCTGTCTATTCATCTGCTGACACCGCACGGTCTTCGTTGTTGTTTATAGTAAGTCCTGACATTGCTCTCTCAGTCCAGAGCTTTTTCTCTCCCTTATTTTTGTACTGGCTATTCTGAGACGGTTGCCTTTTTACATAAACTTTGTAACTAGCTTATCAATATCTACAAAATAACTTGCTGGGGTTTTATTGGGATTGCATTGAATCTGTAAGTAAAATTTGAAGGAACTGACATTTTCTACATTGAGTCTTTCTATCCATGAATATGGACTGTCTCTCCATTTCCTGAGTTCTTCGATTTCTTTGTAATTTTATAATTTTTATAATTTTCCTCATAGACCTTATCCACATTTTGTTAGATTTATACCTCAGCTTTTCATTTTTAGGTGCTAATGCAGATAGAATTGTCATTATTTTTTAAAGGAAAGGTGCAGACAGGAATGAAGGTGAGTAGGCAGGTCGGAAGAGAGGCAGAAGAAGCATTTATTTTCATGTAGTTGTTCACATAGGCTGTTTCCCCCAGCCCGGGGTCTTGAACCCCAGATCTTGGGATGTATTCAGATGATGTCTGGTGGCCTTATCCACTAGGCCACTAGAGTGTGCCATTTTGCACATTTTTTTTTTTTTTTGTAAATCAGGATGAGAAAGCTACTTTCCATTCTTAATTATAAATAGGTGTTGGATTTTTTGAATGATTTTTCTATGTTTATTGCTAGTCATGTGATTTTTCTTCTTTAGTCTGTTGATGCTGTATGAATTACATTAATTTTTAAATATTCAGCCAAATTTGCATGTCTTTGTTCATGATGTATAATAATAATAATAAGAAGAAGAATGATTTCATATTTTGGATTCTTTTTGATAATATTTTGTTGAAGATTTTTATCTATGTTCATGAAAGGTGTTGGTGTATACTTTTCTTGTAATGTTGTGGCCTCATTTTGATATTAGGGTAATGTTGGCCTCACAGAATGAGTTAAAGTATTCTCTCTGCTTCTGTTCTCTCAAAGAGATTGTGGAGGGCCGGTATAATTTTACCCATAAATATTTGGTAGATTTAACCAGTGAATCCACCTGGGCTTTTCTTTACAGATATGAGGCTATTCAGATGGTCTGTTTTTCTGGGTGTGAATTTGGCAAGTTGTGACCTGCAAGGAATTGATCCATTTAATCTTCATTATCACATTTGTGGGCCTAAAGTGGTTCATAGTATTCCTTTATTGTCCTTCAATATCTATAGGATCGCTACTGGTGTCTTTTCTTTCATTTCTGATGTTAGTAGTTTGTCTATTCTTTCTTCTCTTTTCATAGCTTGATTAGAAGCTTATAGATTTTCTTGATCTTTCACAGAACCAACTTTTGGTTTAATAGATGGTCTCTGTTGACTCTTATATAAACAATTTTTATACCTTGAAACAAGGTATAAAATTGGGATCGGCAAGCCCCGGTGGCCTAGTGGTTTAGTCCACTGCAGCATTGTCCACACACATCCCACGGTCCTCTGGTTCCATACCTGGGGGTGGGGAAATGGTTAAGATGAACAAATAAATAAAATAGAAATGTTTTTTCCTCCTTTCTCTTCCTGTCTGCCTGCCTTGCTCACCCTCATTCTTGCATCTATCTTTCCTTTTTTTTTTTTTAAAGGGGGTTTTCAATGATTATAAAAAGTAAATATTTAAGCTTTTAAATGAAAAGATCAAATGCAGCCCAGCAAGATGGCACTATCCACATTGTTGTGCCTTCGCCAGGTTGCTCTTCCAGCCAGGCTCCCGGGGAATGACCCCTCCACGCTGTCGAAGTTTTGTGTTCAGGAGTCCTGCATGACCAACTCAACTGGCTCAAAGCTGACTGGCCCCAGGTTCCTCTGTCTTTCTTTGTGTCTGTCTTACCAAAAACACAGAGAAGATGTTTTAGAGTATAAAGGAAGAGATGGGTCAGAATAAGCTTTTAGAATATGAATACACTATGCTCCATATGATGATCACAGCAGTTTCCCTGGAGTCACCAGTTGCTGAGCCGTAAATGTGAGAGAAAAAGTTGCATGTGACTATATGTCATGCCAGCATTTGTGTTTTGCATCATCAAATGGAAAAATAGAAAATACTCCTGTGCTCTAAAAGATAAAATACATTTTTACTAACAAAAGACTTCATGTTTCTCACACACAAATGAAGTCTTAAGATTTCATTTGAAATAAGGAACTGCTAGAAGTCTTTGAAAAGCACCCAGTGATTGGATCTCTAGGGGCCATCCCATGGCTCTGTGATTCAGTTAGGTTAACACTATTATAATCAGATGGTTTTTGAAAAAATGTCTTTTGACAGAACATAAAGCTACATGCACTAGTCAAGTTGGCATGTGTGGCTGAATAAAGTCACCTGGAATAAAATACAGGGTAAGACAGGACTAGAAATCAAGATGCCTGGTCCTCACGCTTACATTGCCCAGCCTCCATGTGGTAGTTAGAATGCTTTTGTTTGGTGGTGTCAGAAAACTCCTAATGAAGTTGAGCTTCAGGTATAGCTGCATCCAGGAGCTCACAATGTCTCGAGTTTCAGGTTTCTCTATCTTTTGACTCTGCTTCCTCTGTACTGGTCTTGTTCTCAGGCAGGCTCCACTGGCCTCCAGTGGCTGCAGGCTCACATCTTCCTAGACCCAACCCAAATCATGGAGTTATCTAATATGACCTACTTAGAGCATGTGTCCACAGTGAACCAATCACCATAAAGGGTAGGGGGTGGCCATGATGGCAGTGGAATTCAATGACAAAGCAAATCACAAGTCTGCTCTTAGAGCCTGGATGGGAGGCTGGTGCCACTTGGACCATGGGGAAGAGTTGAGAACCCCAGGAAATATTAGGGTGCTGTTACTGCAAGATTGGAGAATGGATGCTGGCTAGGCAAAGAATGCAATTAGAAATAGAACAAAACAATCTCTAAACTCAGTTTCTCTAGGTGCCCTACAAAGACGACTGTGGTGAGGGTGTAGTGAGAGACGACTGTGACCAACAAGAAGGACCTTTTCTGAGGTGACTGGAGCCCTGAGGCACGAGGCTGAACAGACTTGGTGGGCAGGCAATGCCTGGTTGAAGAAATGCTCAGTATTTAACAAAGACACACTGCACAAAAAGGAACTCGTGCTCCTTGTGAGACTGGTCACCAATAAAGAGCTGGCAAGGACAATCTTTATAGCTACTTTTCTGACTCTGTTGTGCCAGAATCAGGGACCGTAACCCACAACCCAGGGAAGAGAGCAGTTTAGATTTTGCTGTGGCTCAGAAACTCTGAAGTTTCATCCTAGAGGTCTCTATCTACGCCTCCTCTAGGAGGGGTTGGTCACGGGGTGGGGGTCGGGGTGTAGGGAGAGCACGTGTGATGTGAATTCATTCTGATCTCCTCATTGGAGAGCCAAATGTGTCCATTTGCTCAGGACAATGCAACCAGGGAGTCTGTCTCTCTGTCCTTGTCTCTGTCTCTGTCTCTGATTTCTGTGTCTCTGTGTCTCTGTGTCTCTGTGTCTCTCTCTGTGTCTCTCTCTGTGTCTCTCTCTCTCTGTCTCTCTCTCTCTCTCTCTGTCTCTCTCTCTCTCTCTCTCTCTCTCTCTCTCTCTCTCTCTCTCTCTCTCTCTCTCTCTCTCTCTCTCTCTCTCTCTCTCTCTCTCTCTCTCTCTCTGCTGCAGGAGAAATTCTCTGAGGCTCAGCCAGATGTATTTATGTCAAATTCTACAACGTCATTGAATTATCTGCAGTGGGAACTGCTAATGGTTTGTTGTAATTGTTGCTTCACCTTATGCCAAAGTGTTTTCGAAAGGCGCTGGTTGATGAATGGCTGTCTCCTTCTAGTTGCTGAGCAGGAAGAGGAACAGGCCACCCTCTCGGTCTGTTCTCCTCTCATACTCAGAGAAAACCTGAGCTTTTGTCCTGGGCATGTGAGTCCCTGTGTGATCTTCCCTTGGGCTCCCCATCTTGTGCCATGATGCACTTGGACTCATTATATTTCACAATTTGCCTAATTTCAGTCCCCTGAACATGCCACACAGGCATCTATATCTGCTGGCCCCTTATTCTGAACCACAGTTCCCACACTCCTCAGATGGCTGACTCCTTCTCATCTTTTGCCACCTCAGAAAGATAACGATACAAATCCTGCTCAAATGAGTCCCTTTTTCGTTTCTTCCAGGGCACGTGTGCTGTGCCTATTTCCATCAACAAACCACACACACAATTACATATTTATGTATTATCTGTCTCCCATTAGACCGAGTGCTTTATGAAGCCAAGAGCCGTGTCTCCTTTTCTGTTCTACTCGCGACTCTGTCCCCTGCACCTGGCACTTGGTATGGGCGCAACACTTTTTTACTACCCACGTGATCACCAAGTTTGAAGTTCTCCGCTGTTATCGGCAGGACTTCCTTTTGGTCACAGCCGAGTTCTTCTTCTGAGGGGAGTACGGGGAGTGGGGATTGTGTCACACTTACCTCTGCCCTCCTCAAAGCACTTAGCATGTTCGAACGCCACTGTGGGAACCTAGAGAGGGCTGCTGAATGAATGCACATTGCGTGTGCTCTCCCGCCCGCTCCTGCCAGCTGCCTGGCCAGCCCTGCCTGGCGGAGGCATCGGTTGAGGCCTCCAGGATGACACTTCAGAGTTTCTGAGCCACGGCGAAATCCTAAGCTCTCTTCCATCGGCCTGTTGTGGGAGCTGAGATTCTGGCACTTCGGAGCCAGGACAGGCTCTACGAAATGTCTCCCAGATCCGGCGCACCCGACGGGAAGAGCCCGGTGATCTTCAGGGGCAGAAGAGGGTGGGGCATGCCCTGATGGCTCTGGAGCCCCTGGGCCCTCGTTTCAATATTCAGTATCCCAGGATGACTTGTGTTAGGGTCTGGGGGTTCAGAGAAGAACAAGACACAACCCCTGATCTCAGAAGCCCATGACTTTCAGATTCAATAGAACAGATACATGACTCGCCCCTTTCTAGCAGTGCAGCTTTGGGCTCCTCTTCAAAGACTCAGTTTTCTCATCTATTAAATGGTGTATAAGTGTATCAGCGTCATTGATGATCATTCACTGAGTTGGTTCATAAAAAGTGCTTAGGATAGGGGTCAGGCTCAATAAAGATGGGCAGAAAGTATCATCTGCAGGGCCCCAGAGTAACTTCTAAGCCACCTGCCAGCCTGCCGGTCACCACTGTCTCTAGGCAAGGCTGCCCTCTGGTGGTAATTATTCAGAATGACCCTTTGCCTTGGCCCCTCTGTTCTAGCGGGATCCTACCCACCAAGCCAGTCTGGGCCTTGGCTTTGCCTGGTCCTCAGTTTTTACCAGACCTTCCTCTTCTTCTAGGTTCCCAAGGCTGCCATTTCTAGCCAGCACGGTTGGGCAAGAGAGAGGCAGAGAGGAGCCTTGGTGTTCCCAGGTTTGCAGTGACCATCTGAAAGGATCACGCTGATGAAAAACTCTGTAAATGACACAAATATTATCAAAATCCATCTGTTCTAGAGTGGGCGACTTTTACATTTCAGGCTTCTTAAGTTGCGAGACTCTCAGAATCCATGGATTCTATAAGAATCTATGACTCTTATAATAATCTGTTGGAATTAATCTGCTAGTAAATATTTGTGCATTGCAACAGTGCCATCTCATTAACAGAGCGGATGAGATGGTAGTTGAAACAAGTCATTGTTATTTCCTCCTCTACTGCTGCCCTGGCCCATGAGCTCCTGGAGAACAGAAATGACTCCCCTTCATTCATCCCTCAGAGCCTGGCACGATGTCTGGCACAGGCCAGTGCTCAGTTAATACTTTTTGCTCTTTTAAAGGCAAGTGGTTGTCTAAATGTTGCTCTGATAAAGGCAAGTGGTTGTCTAAATGTTGAGCTGGAAAGGCTTTTGAGAAGCCAAATGCAGCCTTCTCACCTTCCAACTAACTTGGAAACTTGGAGTTGAGGAGTGGGCATTGGCATGTTTTGTTTTTCTGGCTGTTGAACATCCATTCACTTTATTCTTGGAGCTGCTGCAGTCCACTCTTGTGCTTTCTGGAAGAATAGGGGGAACACCTTTCACCAGCCTCTTGTGAGCCCCACCCTCCAACTTTCCCACCTTTCCCTTCCAGGACTAATTCAATTAGCACAGCACATGGCCTCCTGCGATTGGTCCAGGAATGAATATATTACCCCAAAGACCCTCTGAGATGCAGGGAGATTTGTTTTTAATTGGGTGTAGCATCCAATATCTGTGTCCCATTCTAGCCCCTTGGCATTTTCCATTTTCATGCCTACTGGCTGAACTTTCAACTGCTAGTCCTCCTGACGCTGGCTGCCTGAGTGCGCCCTCAGGCTGCTGGCGCGCCCTCTGTTCATGCATGCAGCAGGCCAGAGCTGCAAGTCAGTGCCACCAGCAGCAGCCAGCACTGGCGCTGGGGTCAGGCAAGTGAGAGGCCTATGGCGCAAAATGTGTGGAGTCCTAGTCCTCGCCTCGAAGTGGCCCTCAGACAACTGTGTTGGACAAACGCCCAGTTCCTTTTGAGGTGCATGCTCTGACCTGTCTCTCACTTCTCCACCCTGCTCCCAGTGAGTCATATGATCACTTCCCAAATCTTTTTCCCCAGGTCTGCTTCTGGGGGGTGTCTATATCAAGACACTGGGACTCCTGTTGGCTGTGGCCTAGGAATGATGCAGCTCTAAGAGTTTCCAGTGGCCGTTTTGCCAGGAGGGGAAGGCGGACTCCTGGAGAAGGGAGCCAACACCGAGGAGAGCCAAACCGAGAGATGACGAGTGATACGATTTTAATGACATTTTGCTAAAGGATCGTGCACCGCATTTCAGACACTATGAAATTCGCGAGTAGCGCTCTGCGCACCTGGATTTTTCCTCCTCCAGCTAGTCATCTCCCCTCTTCAAAAATCCTATTGTTCAGAACTATTCAATCTCCGTCTCTTTTAGCTTCGGCACACACTCAACAAAATTAATCTGCTTTGAGAGCCACCATTCTGGAAATTGTTCAGATCTGGGTGGGGAACCGTAATGAAAAAGTCAAAAGGAGTGTGCTGGCGTGATGGATGTCGTGTGCGGGTGTGGCATGTGTGTCTGTGCTTCCTGGCAGGACTCATCCCATAAGCTCCCAGGTCAGGAGCTAGAGGTACAACTTTGTCTATTGGGGCCCCATGTGGAAACCCCAAAATCTGGGACTGACGCCTCCTCCCCCCCGGTATCATCTCTGTCTCTCAGGAACCTTGTGTTCCCTGCACCTCTGCTCTTCTTAATTCTCTGTCACTTTCTCCTCCTCTGCCTCCTACCTTTGCGTCCCAGTCAGCGAACATTAATCCACATGATGGAGAGCCTGACTCAAGTTCGAATTCTCCACAGCGAATCGGACAGGCTCTGCTCAACTGCCAATAGATGTGCTTTCTTTGGGTCAGGTCCTACGCCTTGTCCAATCAGCTGTGGCCTTGGTGCAGGGGCGGGGCTTCAGGAGGGCAGCCAATGAAATCATCTCAATGGCTCTTCGTTTTACAGGTGCCATACCCAGAGCCTCTGCGGAGTGTCTGGGTGAATTGAAAATAGTGATAAACAGACTCAATAGTGACCGAGCACTTCTTTAAATCAAGTACGGGACACACATGACTTCTTTTATGATGACATTTTACTGAAGTAGAACCAGTGCACAAATCTCAAGTGCATAGCTCAATACTGATATAATTTCTCAGAATTCTCACAGCAACGCCATGATAGGGAGGTGATATTGTCATTTCCAGGTATAAGTAGGAAAACTGAAGCTAAATCTATCCCTGAGGAGTAGTTCTGGGCTTTGAACCCAGGCAGCACAACTCTTGAATCTGGGCGCATAACCATTACTATATAATGCTCAGGTTTCCCTTAGGGACATGCATAGCCTGTGGTCCTGGGCTGTCACAGGGAGACAGACCAGGCATCAGTAGTTCCAATGTGTGTACGTTACTAAGTGGAAGAACGCCAGCTTGGCTCCCCACTCCTGGTCATCCTTCTCCCTCCCCTGCCCCTGGTCATCCCTTCCCCTCCCCATTCCTGGACATCCTTCCCGCTTCCCCCTCCTTACTACCCTTCCCAACCCCCTCCTGCTCATCCTCACTCCCCACTCCTGACCATCCCTTCCCTTCCACCACCTGACAATTCCCCCTATCTTCCCCACTCCCCTCTCCGGACCACCCTTCCCTCTCCCCTCTCCGGACCACCCTTCCCCCTGTCCTCATGACCATCCTTCCCCCTCCCTGCTCCTGCCCACTTGGTCCTTTCTTTTCTGGGGTAGCACCGCAGCTGGAGGCGGCCTCTGGGAACCACCAAGCAGTTTTATGATGTGCAGATGGTGTTTCCGCCAAGCCCCTTGCTTTTCATGTCGGTGGCCTCTGGGAGCCGGGCCAGCCCAGATGTCCCTGATCGTGAGAAAGCCTCCCCTGGCAGGGCTGGCATGAGATGCCAGCGACGGGGCCTTGGGCCAGCTCTGGCCTGGTTTCTGTGGTGAGGGGGCTTGGCTGGCTGCTTGTGTGTGGAGTGCTCTGTGTCGTTTGTGTCCAGCACTGTGGACAGTGTCTGCAGAGCCAGGACTATCACTTCTGAGTCCACAAACACACACAGACACTGCACAGCTAGCTTTTCAAAGGACCTCTAGTTCGATCTCTTTTTTCCATAGATGTCGTTCTATCTGATGCTCAAGCTACCAATGGACACAGTGCCTCTCCTATCAGAGGAGATGCCCGCTGCGGCAGGAGCTATCTCACCCCCATTTGTGGCAGACAGGGTGAAGGTCAGGAGCATGTGACTTCTCCATCAGACTGAATTCCACAGTCAGGGATAATGCATCTTCCCTGTCAGACTGAGTGAAGAGCATCAGGGAAAATGCGACTCTGCTGTCTGCTCTTAGAGTAAGCGTTCGCCAATTAGGAAATGGTGACCCTCTGGTCAGATTAGAAATTCTCAAGATTGAGAACAATGTATTTGTCTCTTCTGCCTGAAAACTCCCCAGGGATGAGATGAGGGTCTCCTTCGTCAGAGAGGGAGTGCCTCCAGAGTGAGAATGATGCTGTGTCTTTATTCCTCTCTTCCCAGGGTGTTCAGACAAGGCTCTGCCCACAGAGATGCCTCCTACAAGAGAGAGGCCTGCTGACAAGCCTGGGGGCAGATGACTTCCATCCTGGACTTTGCAGACCTGTCCTTGGCATGGGGAGTGGGGACAGTGTTAAAGCACGTTCGGGAGATATTCTGGTGAGGAAACCTACTTGTGATTTGTGGGCACCTGTCTGTCTTGACCAGCTGTAGAACCTGGCTTCTGACCCAGGGCCTGCTCTTCAACAGGAGCTCAGTGACGATGGCTGAATGAATGCATGAATGAATAGATGGATAAATGGACAGATGGGTGAATGGATGATGAGTGAAGACCTGGTTCCTGCCCTGGAGAGGCTCATGCTTTACTAGAGAAGGAATGAAGCTCACTTCTCTTGAGTACCTCTATGCTATGAACATCATTTAAAGCTCTTTCATGTACATTAACTTCTTTAATCCTTAAATGACTCAAAAGGGTAGATTTTATTCTACTCACTTTTTAGATTGGGGCCCAAAGAGGCAAAGTGACCTGTCCAAAGTCTCCCAGCTAGGATTTGGGAGAAGGGAGCTGAGATTTGAACTGAGGCCCTTTGATTTCCAGATGTGTGCCCTCTTCCTGGGAAAATTGGCATTTCACTTCAGGGCTGCATAAGATAACTATATGAAGGGCCGTGTGAACTGAGGGAGAAGGCAACTCAGGAAGTCTTTGGAGAAGGGTAACGTTGGAGATGGGTTTTGAAGTAGGAGTAGGAGTTCAACAGACAGAAGATGGGGAGGCATGGCTGGAAAAGGAGGAACAAACTGTCTCCCTGGAAGACTTCCTTCAGAGGGTGGTGGTCAGGCTGCCCCTCCGGCATGTGCTCTTCGAGGGCCCCGCCCCTTGGGGGCCTTCCTTCCTGTCTCTGAGAGGACATACTGATGGAAGTCTAATCTCAGGCTAACACATCACAGCCAAGATGCCAGGACACCTCTGCTGTGAGGCTCCCATGCTGGCACCAGGGCCAGTTGTACTTCTAGGAGGGAGGGAAGGTGTTTGGGGGCCAGTGTGCTGGGAGGTTCCTTTCTGGGCCTGCTGAAGCGGGGCTGGGCAGTGGAGAAGTTGCTGGGACCTGTCCTGCATCTGGTCGAGTGGAGGAGGCAAAGAAAGTGAGTTGGCCCCCCGAGACTGTGACCAGTTACCCCTTCTCTTTGGTTTAGAAAGCAGATGTGTCCCCTGTGGGTATGTGAAATGTGTCCCGTGGGCAGGGGGTGGCCATTCCTTAGATATCTTTTTTGGGGCCTGGTGTTTGAGGACAGGCAGGCATGTCATCTCCCACGGGAGTGCAGATAGATCTTCAGGTGACTGGTGATGGTCAGACTTTGCGAAGTCACTGTTTTGCTAAAACTGGTTAGGAGAAAGTTTAGCGCTTCGTGGAGCTTGTCAAGTCTGATTACAATCACAGATTCAAAGAGGTCAGAAGGAAGAAGCGGAGACCCTTTGGGGTCTATGTTTAAGTGTATGTATGCTTTAATCAGAGGAACCTTCTGAAAATTGCCTGGAGATTTCCCCTGAAGCCTGCTGTGTGTAAGGGGTAATAGCAGAGAAGCTCTGTTTGCAGTGAGATGGGGGACCCCGGAGTTAATCTGCGCAGCTCCCTCTTGACCTCACCTGGACACCCTCAGCAGTGTTTACAGAATCCCAATTCTCCCAGCACCTGAATGCCTCTGGTGCGTGCCGACCCTGGATTTTACCAGGAGGCACTGGGAGGGAAGGGTCGATGAGAGCTGCGCGAGGAGCGGTGTCCCCTGCGTTCCGGGGCAGCGGAATTCAGTGTGTGGAGGCCTGCTCTGGTAGTGCTGGCTCTGATGACATTTCCTCGGGCTCCTGTCCAGGCCACAGGAGCCCCCACTGCCCAAGGCCGTGGGCTCTGGGAGCTGCTACACGTCAGGAAAAGACAAAACTCTGCCCCTGAGGGTAGGCCTGGGCCTTTCTTAGAAAGACAAGCTGAGGTCCCAAGAGGGCCAGGCTCTGGATCACACAGATGTCAGCTGGATGCTCAGGCAGGACCTGGTTAGGGCACCTTTGGTTCTTTGGCACCTGTGTCTCCACGCGTCTGAGGGTTCCTTGGCCAAGGGCGATCCTCCCTGGGCCCTGCAGACAGACATCTGCCCACATCGAGCCTGGCTCCCGGCGTGAGAAGCAGGTTCTGATATGGAAGCTGCCAGGGCGTTACTAACGGGCTGTCGGTTATAATTAGGGCAGTAGCCTTTCATCTCCCTGCCGCTCCCCTCCTGTTTAGCCTCCCCTCGGCTTCCTGTCCTGTCTGTCTGGCCGCTGCCAGGCGCCCCTCCCGAGGTGGGACCCCAGGGGGGTGCTGGGATGAGCAGGCCGCCCTGTAAACCATTGCAGGGCTCAGCTCTGCTTCTCATTTTCCCTGGGGCCACCTCCAGCAGCCTTCAGTCCACCCCTCAGGCAAGGCTGGTCCCCTCTCGGAGCCTCGCCTGGAAGGCTCCTGCACTCCAGTCGGGCCTGCCCGAGATTACCTAGGTGTTCTGGTGACTTCTGAGGGCCCCGAATGAAAGATAACCCCCAAATCAACAAATCTGCCATTGTGGCTTTGAAGAGACTGTTTCAATCACTTTATTTTGTCTTTATGTCAGGTTTGCCAGATGGCTTGGGTCTTTCTGAGGTCCTGTACTGAGGGGCGCAGAGAGAACTGGTGCCGCTTCAAAGCTCCTTTTTAATCTTCAGCAACATCACAGCGGCTGGGAGACTGCCTCGCTCCCTCAAGTCTCTCCCACAAAAGAGGCGCGGCCAAGGCTCTAATGAAAGCCAGATAAAGGGATGGCTGGAATCAGAAACAGAGGGAAAAGAGCAGTCGTTAGTCTTTCTTGTAGCTGTTTCAAAAGAAATTCTAAGACAAATTATGGCTTTGGGTGTTTTTCTAAAAGGACTGAGCAGGGAGAGGAGCTGGGGGAGGATGCTTTGACCCCTCAGCACCCTTCCCCTTGCATAAAAGGCAGAGGAGACTGGAAAAAAGGCCGAAATACAACAATAAACTTTCGGCGTGTGCATGGGATGAAAGCCTCGCGGGCATAATTACGCGCGGGTGCGCAGGGCAGGCGGCCAGCTTCACCTTGCCGCCAGCGCTATTAATGATGCGGTTCCCTGTTTTCTTCTCTGGAAGGGGCGCTTTGGTTTTGCGGGGTGGGGTGGGTAGGGACCGTGCCAGGAGGCTGACATTTGGTGCAGACTGTGGTTATGGGGTGTGACTCCATCCCATTCCATGGTCCATGAGAAGGGGACAAATGTGCCATGTCCTTTCCCATCACACTCCTTTCAGGTTACAAGGCCTGTCTCTTGGGAGCTAGGGGAGAGTCTTTGGACCTCTAATTCCAGCATCCCCACTCCCTCTTTTCTAGGGCAATTAGAAGTGTGGGGTAGCTTACAGTTTATGACATACACGGTCTTAAATGCTGACCTTTAGCCCAAGGCCAGGCCTGATGGGTGTCACTGTCTTCTCCAGGGGGTGGTACCAGGCTTCCCTCACCTCCTGTCTCACTTCCCAGCCCACTTCGGGTCATCTCAGTTTATGTGGATGGCTGGTCAGCTCTTTGGCAAGGCTTCGAGGGAACGGGACAGCAGCTGAGGTTTGATAGGCAGGAGGGAGGAGGCAGAGACTGGACATCCTAGCGGGGTGGAGGGGTAGGGTGCAGAGCAGGGGTGGGGCGCTGAGTAGCATTCTGGTGAGGGTTGGTGCAAATCAACAGAGTCATGGGACTGCAGGGTCGCAGTCCTCAGAGCCACTCAGGGATGGCAGCCTGAGGTCCCAGGAGGTTAACCAAGGTCACATAGCTGGTTAGGGACATAGCAAAACCTCAAGTCCATGTTCCACTGCTGCACAGAAGTGAGCGCAGATCCCACCGGGAGAAGTAGATGAGTCTGGTACCTTCCCCCAGGATGTGCCTCTGCCTCTTCCCTTGGCCACTTTGTCCAACTCAGTGACCACGGATTTTGGCTCTTGGACTCTTAGCTGAGAGCTGGTCCTGGGGTTTTCTGAGCCTCCGGTCCATTTCTAGCCTGGGTCACATGAGGCATCGCCGCTGGGCATCCCACCACCTATGGAAGTTCTTACTCTGTGTGTGAGAGGAGGGAGATATCAGGTGAGTACCTGCAGGGGTGGGGTCAAGGGCAGAGGTGGCCGGATCGCTTTCTCTTACTTTCTGCTTTTGCTCCTTCTCTGGGTGTCTTCTACATTCTCTGTCTGTCTGTTTCTTCCCCAACCCTCTAGAGATGTCCTGGCCTGGTCTCTGGTGTCTGTTTTCGGTTCTGGGGCCTCTGGGGCCTCTCAACACATCTAGTGCTCCATCACCTGCTGCAACGATCACTGAGTGAAGAGCTGAGGTGTCAAGAGGAGGAGAACTCCTGGTGACGATGGGATCAGGGCCGCTGGAGGGGAGAGCATGAGGGCTGAGCTCATATCACCCTCCCCCTTCCCTCCGCTGCTTGTCAGGCCCCTAGGCTGCTTTAATAGAGGAGAATTTGGACATATTGGCAGTTATAACCATGTGGGAGAAGATTTCTCCTATATGTCTCTCCTTGTAGATGGTATTGGACAGTGGAGAGTGCCTGGGCACTGGGATCATGCCCACGAGATTTGAATCCTGGTTTCTCACTTTCTAAGCTGGGGGGCTTTAGGCAAGTGACTTACTCTTTTTTGTGCCTCACTTTTCTCACTGTAAAATGGGACTAATAACTATACTGAGCTCATAGTGTTGTCGTGAAGACTAAATGAATCAATACATTTAGAGTGCTTAGAATAGCTCCTGGCACACAAGTATTCAACAAAGTGAGCTTTTCTTGTTGTCCCCATCATTATCAGCAGCCAGGAAGTTGATAATCAACTATGTGAACTAGTCTTCATGCCTGGGTATTGTGAAGGTCTCTTTCTCTCTCCTTGCCTTTGTCAACAGGCCCCTCTCCCCTGGGTACGGGTTGGTAGGATTGCTCCCTGTGGTTCAGAGGGGGGCAGAGCCTACCATTGGCCAGTGACACTAGCCTGACCAATCAGAGAACCCTATTCCTCATGCCATAGTGCTTGACTGGATCAGGGAAGGTCATATGACACAAACCAGGCCAGAGCCTTCCTCAAATTTTGCTGCTAGAACTATTAGGAAAGTTGATTTTTTCATCTTCTGAGATCCCACGTCCTAAGGTTGATATAAACTGGAATCACCAGAAGCTACCTTCTCTAGCTGTATGAGGAGAGTTACACAGCAGGAGGAAATGAGAACGTCATGTCAAGAAAAGTAAAAGTAAGATATGAAGTGAGTGTGTGTGTGTGTGTGT